>JACBWW010000091.1:1359275-1373197 GCA_020086605.1 Lanius collurio | reverse complement strand
ATATATCACACCAGCCATTATATTCGAAGTTGCTTTATTTGCATTGCTATAAAAGTACTCAAAAGGAAACATTTCCAGCATTCTGCCCTCCAGATGCCTGAGTCATTCACCACACAGAACCTCTTTTGCATGAAGCAGACTTTGCTAAAATTATACATTGCCAAACATTGCTGTTGCTTGCACTAAAATGACGACTTCTGCCTGGAGCAGTGCTGTTTGTTAAAAACTGCAAGTTAAATATCACCTGAACGTCAATTTTTCCTATTTTGGTACCTTTAGGATATTCGTTTCTCTTAGGGTTCACCCCCCAGACATCTTTTCAGGTGTAAATGAAACACTTTGAAAAGCAAAGGGAGACTTACTCAGGATGCACTGTCCTGCCGTGTTTTGCTAGATCAGAGCAAGATATCCCTTTTTTTTTTAATAAAGGATGCCCTGCAGGTCTCCCGGAATTCCCAAGGTCAGTGAAATTGTCACCTCATTATCACAGGAAAAAAAAAAAAAGGAAAAGAATATTTGGGTTCTTTTAAAGCCTATCTGACCTTAACATCTTCTTTTAAATTCAAATCAGTTTAAGATTTGGCTTTGTGCTTAGTAAAAATACAAACCACTTTTGTTCTTTTTGTTTACTTCTAACAACCTGAGATTTCCCAAGTTTGTTGTATGAAAATTGCATAAAAATGTACTGAAATATTTACCCATCCATGTGTGCCCACCTTGGAACAGTGCTTGTTGTGATATCTGTATGCTGCTAATTCATGAACTGTACTGGCACTCACAAGAAGTCTCAGCATTTCTTTAGGCTGTTATCAAACAATTCTTACCAAAAAATGAGAAATGTGTTTGTCTTTTGTCTTTGTTGTTCCAGGCCTTCAGCTGAGCTTGGGGGTGGAGGAGGGAAGGGGTTGGAGGGTGGGAACAAAGTCCTTCTCCAGGACATCTGTGCTGTGTCCCTGTGAGGACAGTGGGGAGGGAGGGAAAGGGGGGAGCCTCTCTCCTCCAAGGGCAGACTCTGTGCTGGGTGAAGACAACATAAAACATGGCTTGGCCACAGTGAGGGGGGCCCAGGTCCCTGGAGGCAGATTGCTGCTGCTGTGGGGGACACAGGACCCCAAGGTGTGCTGTCCCCAAGTCCCCCACTCCCCATTCCCCAAGTCCCCCACTGCAGCACAAGGCACCTGCTTTGCAGTGATGACACCATTGGACCCTCTTTGCCTCCAGGTTCTGTCTGTCCCTCACCAGTCTGGAAGGGAAATGTTCTCTGTTTGTGACATCAATTTCTCCAATGTCTTCTGAAGCCCCAGAGGTTCCTCTGTGGGGGAGAAATGAGAAATGCTCTGACAGAAACACAACCTCCCTGCAGAGCTTGAACCCTGCCTGCACCTCACACCAACGCCCAAGCCCAGTGGCAGGAAAAGCCTCTCTGGGTCAGTGGGGATGATTGTCCCTCACCCAGCTGGACTCACATCCTTCACAAGGAGCTGCTTTGCAAAGGGTCATAATCCAAACACTCTTAGCCAAAAACTTCCTGTGGGAGGGCCATGCCAGGATCTGACCCCACACCACTGAGCAGAAACACCACAAAGCCTCCCTGGTCTCCTGCCTTGGTCCTGCACCTGACCACTGAGCAGGTGACCTGTCACAGGATGACAGAGTTAGTGACCCCTCCTGCCAAGGAACAGCTCTAAACTTTCTGTGTCTATTGCCCTGATTATTTTATAGCACAGATATTCAGGGACTTGTTCTGTCTCTCCCTTGACACAACCATCATTCTCATATCTCTCCAGCTGTAGGAAGCCCAGGGCTCCTTAAGTGCTGGATTCCAGGCAGCTCTTGGAGCCTACATTTCACTCATGATGAAATCTGCCATGTCACTGGGAAACAGCTTGAAGAAGCTGCCTAAACTGTATTTGAACTATAAAGCAAGTCATGGCATTTCACAGATTTCCAACCAATTAACCTCACTGCAGAAACTTTCAGGGATGTGGAACAAGACTTTCCATACTCATTTACCTTTAGCATCACTTTTTAAAATTAATATCCATCATAATTTTTTTATGTTGCACTTCAAACCCATTCCCAAATGAAAGGGAAAGAGTTAAGGACTGTGATGCCTCCATTTCACATCTCGGTCTTTCCTCTTCCAGGTGAAACTGATCCCAGGGACAGGATTTGCCAAGTGGGAGATGAGTTAAATATTTTGTCTAAAGTGGCTCTTGGCATGTGACCTGCAAAGCACTGGATTTGCAAGGTCTGCTTCAAAGACACTTTCAGATATCAGGCTGCCAATCTCCCACCACCACAACGTGCCCCCCCCTTCCCTGCACTTTGTTTATTTTGAGAAATAAAAACCACAGAGCAAAGCAANATACCTGGGGATGTTCTGGAGGACACTTCCTTCCCTTTGTGACCACCATCCACAGCCTCATCTGAATTTTCCACAGCTCTGAAGCCCGGGGGTACACTGGGAACAGACTCAGTAAGATCCAAAGGCAAGAAAGAGGGAGATGAAAAGGGTGGATGACACCTGAGTTTCCATGATCACTTGTTTCCTGCTTCCCTCCAAAACTGGGGCACAGAAATGAAGCCTGCTGGGTAGAAAGGAAGGGAGAGAGGTAAAACCAGGGAGTCATGCCTGAGAGGGAACCTGGATGCAGGAGACGCTCTGTATTTGTCACCAATAGGGAGAAGGCTGCAGTGTCACAAAGGATTTTATTGATGGAAAGGATCACTGTTACACAATGAGGCTGCAGACCCCTCCACAGGACACTCTGGGGGGGGAAAGTCTTGAGCCCTGCATCCCCTTCCTCCACCAAGGAAGAAGGTGAGAGTGTGCTGGGCACTTCCCCATGCCAGGCTTTGCCATCAGGAGCAGTTCAAGACCTGGAAAGAGAGCAGGCAACAGGAGCAATGTTACTGCAAAGCAGAGAGGATGAAATTCCCCCAAGCCCCAGTGATCCTGTGGCCCCTTGCAACAGCAACAACAGGGCATGTCCTCCACTTGCCAACACCCAACTGTTCCTGTCCCCAGCTGCCTCAACTGCAAAGAAACTCCAGAATTAGACCCCAGCCATACCAAGGCCTCTGAAAAGGACAACCCTCACAGAGCCCAGGACTTTGAGCTCCCAAAGCTTCTCTTGCAAAGAAGAATGGGGAGTCTGTCTCATAAGAGATCAATGTGGGTAGGTTTCTGTAACAGTCCTAGTTAAACTCTTAAATTATGAAAGCCAAAAAGCATATGCTCAAAACTAGAAAGCCAAAAGTCCTCACTCTGTGCCAACCCAGAGGACAACACCTCAGCTATGCCTGGCCAAGGGGAAGCTGGGAGCTCAAGGGGACTCCTGGATTCATTTTCGTTCTAGTTCTCCCTAAAAATCACTGCAGTCCTGTGGTTGCCCCTTTTGTCACCCCAGAGATCAGTACCTGGCAGCTTCTCCCAGAGCTCAGCCAACAAAATTGATGACGACGAGATGGAGAATGGTGTTGGCAAAGAGGAAATCAGCAAATGCCCGCTCCGGTGAAATGCCCTGGAACTCGCCCTTGTTCTGGGGGTTGATCTGGATCCGGAGGCAAACTGCACAGCAGAGAAAGAACGAGCCACCAGTGAGCACAGGAGGAAGTCGTGGTGGGAAGCACAGCCTTCCCAGGGCAGCCCCGCCCAGTCGGGGTCACTGTTCCACCAGGGGAAAGTTACTCCATCCTTACTACAGATGAGCAAGACACTGGAAGGGCATTTGCACAGGGCTGTCATGGGGTCAGTGCTCCCACAGCACCACACACACCACAGGGTGCCCAAGTGAGTCCTCAGGGGAACAGGCTCAGGGCAGGATTGGAGTCACATAAAAGTGTGGCTATTCCTATGTCCAAACACAGAACGGTTTGGGATGGAAGGGACCTCAGAGATCATCTCATTCCAACCCCCGGGACACCTTCCACTGTCACAGGCTGCTCCAAGCCCTGTCCAACCAGGTCTTGGACACTTCAAGGAACTTGAGCAGTCACAGCTTCTCTGGGCACCCCGTGCCAGGGCTCCCCACCCTCAACGGGAACAATTCCTCCTCAATTTCCCATCTATTCCTGCCCTCTGGCAGTGGGAAGCCTTTCTCCCTTCTCTTGTCCCTCCAGGCCCTTATCCCAAGTCGTTCTCCAGCTGTCTTGGAGCTCCTTTAGGCACTGGAAGGGGCTCTCAGGTCTCACTGCAGCCTCCTCCTCTCCAGGCTGAGCACTCCCAGCTCCCCCAGCCCGTCAGCCCCTGTGCTGGGGAGGGCTGCACTCAAACAGGGTGGGTTTCGGGGTGTTGTGGGGAGCTGCTGGACTCTCGGTTTCACCGAGCCCCTTGGCTGCAAGGACACCTGGGGGCAAAAGGATCCGGGCCGGAGCTGCCGAGGAGCTCCTGCCCCGCCAGGAGCAGAACGGAGGGCTCGGGGAAGGACGGGCGGTGCTGAGGGTACCGGGGCTCCCCGGCAGCTCTGAGCGCTGCTCCAGGACACCCGCTGCTTTCTAAGGATGCCCGCGATGCCCGCGGTGGCGGCGGGGGGAGGCTCAGGGGCTGTGAGGGGGATCGCGGGGCCGGCACTGACCGCCCAGGATGAAGCTGCCGACGGCGGAGATGAAGCCGCTGAGGAAGGAGTTGAAAGGGAAGGTGCCGACGCCGAGGCAGTAGCCGAACTGCAGCGCGCCGGTGAGCAGCACGTAGAGCAGGAAGGCGTCCAGCGCCTTGAGGCGCCCGGCGGTGCCGCCGCCGTACTCGGACAGGAAGCGCCGCGCCACAGCGCGCACCGAGCCCGCCATGGCCGCGCCGAGCCCCGCACCGCGCATGCGCCGCGCCGCCCGCCCGCACTGCGCACGCGCGCACAGACGTGGCGGGAAGCGATTGGGTGGGGGCGGCTTGGGTTGGCTCATGCGCAGAGGGCTCCACGGAGGCCACGCCCCTGATGCTTTCCAGGAGCCAATGAAAGCCCAGAGCTGCCTGTTGCTGGGCAGATTAGAGAGCCGAGGGCCAATGAGCGCGCAGCGCTGCGGGGAGCGGCGGCTGCTCTCGGGCCACGCCCTGCCTGAGGCGGCTCGGCTGAGGGGCGGGCGGGGCTGTCCGGCGGTGTCCGGCGGTGTCCGGCGGTGTCCGGCGGTGTCCGGCGGAAGGACTGTCCGGGGGTTTGTGGCTGGGACATTGTCCGGGGTCTGCCACGAGGGTGGGGGAAAACTGCCCTGTGCCGCCCTGCCTGGAGCTGGGGAAAGGGAAACCACTGCTTTCCTTTATGTTTTTTTTTTTTTTCTTTAATAACTATCACGACGCTGAGCCTGAAGTGAGAACAACTCTGCTGCTTTTAGATTTCTGAAGGGGGTAACGACTTTTCGATAAACCAAAGCAGAGTTTTTCTCTCTACGTCCATTCTGTTTAAATCATTGCAGCTTTCCTGTCTCTCCCAGTGTGGCCAGTGGATGCTCCCGCACGGGCTCTGCAGTGAAGGCAGCGCATTTTCCTGTCTTAGAATCACAGGCTGGTTTGGCTTTGGAAGGGGTGATACAACCCACTGAAGAAGGTGAGGGTAACCCAAGTTCCTGCTAGTACCAATGTATTCCATTTAGTGCCTTTCTGTAACTTTTCTTGTCCTCTCGGCTGGAAGCATAAGGGAATATGCACAAACCACCAAAGTCTCCTTTTGCAGGCGACAACAGCAGGCACTAGACTGTGGTGGTGGGCTGTCTCATCCTAGAATTCTGCTGTGGGGTGGCAGTCACCTCACTGAGGCTGTAATTGTCACATGTGAAAAACGAGGTTCACGTCTTATAGATTTTAAGAAAAGTTTAATAAAAAAAGACAATATGGAGACAAAAGCAAAAGTTTTAATACAGCTGGGTGCCTTGGCACAGAACCAAAAGCATGCCTCTATATCTAAAAGATCCCCTTTAAAAGTATATCCCTTATTGCACGTTCATTACAGTCATGCATGATTCATAAATTCTTTGGAGTTTCGGTGTATCCTCCCTTCCACCTTATCTTCCTTCTTGGCTCCATCATGTCTCTGCTTCCTCCATAAATTCTTCTTTCTGGTTTCTGGTTTTCTTCTTTGATAAAATAACCCAGGAATGTGAAGGCTTTTTCTGCCTGTCTTCTCTAAATTGACTACCTAAACACAAGACATTCCATATCATGCACCACATTACAGAATTTACTAGGAAAAGTTTTCTAACATTATGTAACACAGGAAAAGCCAACATCACAACATATTCATAACACACAGGTATCACCCCCGTGCCTTGATCTCAAGTTGAATGGCTGAACGTGACAGGACATGGTCAGTAGGACAATGGAAATACCTGTGGGAGATGAGCCTTCACAGAGGCCACCAGAGAGTGAGGAGAGCAGTACCTGAAACTGCTGGAAAGCTGTACCGTGGTGTCTCTGGGCACTGACTGGATTGACAACTCGTGCAGACACTTGACTGTGAATCCCTGGTAAGAGATATGGGGGGAACACTGGGTGCTGTGGGCACAAAGAATGTGAGCTGGAGAGGTTGTGCATTGGTGCCAGGCCCAACTCGCCCCTCTAAAGCCAAAGGTCAGAGCAGTGGTCACCACAGCGCAGCCTTTCCAGAATTCATAGTTCCAGTATTCCTTAGGCTGGTGGATGCTGGACATCTGTGATGTGACATCTCACTCTCAGTCAGCCACATCACCAGCAGCAGATGTAACTGCAAGAAGTGACAAATACCTCTAAAGTTTGAGCTATGTATTTAAACTCCTCAGCTCTTGTCTCCATAGAAGAAGCTTTTACAGTGTGAATAAAGAGTTAAGGTTTTTAGCACCTGATCACCATTGATTAACTTGCTCCATACTAGTTTTTTCACCTTTTTTGTATTGAGTGCACACACCTGTGAAAACCCCTCTAATGATGTATGATGCAAATCAAAATATAATTGTATCTATATAGAATTTGCTAGATGGTGGTAAGGCAAAGGGTTAGAACACAGTGAGAGCTGCACACCTCGACCTCAAATGAACCGTGACAGGGCAGTAAATGAGCTGAGGGTGCTGACCCCTGGTACAGACAATGGATTAACAACTGGCAGAATGACACATGAACTTGCTGGAAACACATATTGCAATATCATCCTGGAGTTCCCACTTTTGCATCAGAACTTCCTCATTACTAAACATCATATGCTACTGATTTATTACTAGTTCTGGAAACATCAGCAAACTAGAATAAAACGTGTTACAAATAAAGAGATGGGCTGTAGCCTGGAGTGCCTGTTTTTCCTCCTGTACTACATGGTTACTGGTACTTTTGTTTATTTGTTCTTGGTGTGTGGTGAAGGAATTAAACCCAGCCTCTTCCCTCAGGGGAAGTATTAACTGTCAAATGTGCAGTTTTGATTCTGCAGAAGAGAGATTTTCAGTAATGAGTGTCCTTTCCTCCTCTCCACAACCACAAAAGAGCTGATTGAGACAAGTCCTGATTTAAGTAAGGATCTCCTTCTCACTGACCTAGCAAATGAACTTGGCTTACAATTTCTTACAAGGGTGTGTTTCCTCCTCACTTCAGGTCTCTGCTTTAGGAATCCATGTTAGTCACCTCATTTCTTCTAGTGAACAGAGAACATCAACAGTACAAGGGATGGTCTAATACTCTAGTCACCATCCCTGGAACTGTTCAAAATCTGCGTGGCTGTGGCACTTTATAATGTGCCTTAGTGGGCATGGTGGTGTTGGTTGAAGGTTGGACTTGATGACCTTGGGAGTCTTTTCCAACCTCACTGGTTGTTGAATCCTTTCTGACATTGGTACTTTGAACTCAGCCTCTGGCTGTAACCCCAGCAGCTGGGGGACCTGCAGTGCTAAGTGCAGGGGACTGTGCTCCCTCGTGTCCTGCCCACGGGATGGGATAACCCCATCCAGAGCTGGGGTTCCTGGGGTTGGACATGCTGAGCACACCAGCAGTGCCTCTGGGACACTGAAGGGTCACTGCATCCACAGCCTGTTCTGGCCAGGCACTAAATTCTTGTTGCTTGGCACTTGTGGGACTGTATCAGGACAACTGCACACAGTATAAAAAAACCCCAAAGATGTTATCAGAATGGTGTGAGTCCAGTGGAGGACAAGCACGTTGTTCAGAGAACTGGGGCATTTGGCACATGAGGAGGAGACAGGACAGAGTCGAGAGGAGGGATCTGCCTGAACTGTCTGCTGAGGGGGAGTAAGAGCCAAGTTAGAGCCAGACCTCTCAGAACAAGAGATGCAGGGCATGGCTTAAAGTAAATCTTCAGTGCACACAAGGAAATAAAATATTCACAATGAAAACACAAGGGAAGTTGTGGCACCACAGGGAAGCTGAGACATCCCCATGCTTGGGGACATCCACACCAGAGAAAGTCATGAGCAGCCTCGTCCAGCTTTGCTTTTAGCAAGGACTGGACGTCCAGAGGTGCTTCCCAATCCCATTTTCTCCATGGTTTGATTGTACTCTTGTGGTTCTTTCACAGGTATTTTCCCAAAAGGTTTTTTCAGATTTTGATACATAATTGGTCCCTGAGGTTTGACACAGTGAGGAAACACAAGACTGTAAGGCACTGCCACTGTTATATAAAGGACCTGAACAGAGAGGAAATTTATTTGCCAAAAATCAGTTGTCAAACTAAGTTAAGGAGAAACAGAATCAGACTCAGACTATTTTTTGTACCATCCTGGATTGTTGTGGATATACTGGTAACTATCTGGAGCATTTCTTAAGAGTTTGGGTGCAGTTTTTTGAAGAATAGGGAAATGTTAAAGGGGCATTGACTTGGAAAACTGAACTTTTAGTCTTCAAACTAAAGCAAAAGCCTTTAGCTGTTACTGAGGTAGTTTCTTGGTTTAGAGTTCCGCTCTCAGCTTCCAGATAATAACTGTCCCTCTGTGGTATTGAAAAATATGTCCTATAGTTCACGTGATTTATGAGAGGGAGATTGTTTTGTATTGGTGTTTTTTTGAGATGCCAATAAACTCCTGTGTTTTGCTGGAAAAAGGGCACTAAAGGGAAAGATTTGATGGAAATAGTGCATTAAGAAGGGGTATAGCATCCTAGCTTATATCTATCTTTTTGTTGAGCATTTGAAGAAAGAAATTTGAGTGTCATGTTTGATGTGGATTATGAGGTAAATAAGATGGGCTTGCTTTTCCTGGAAATTCATTGTGTTGGTGTTTACTTCAGTCATTCAGAAGTACTTGAAATGAGTCTGAAATCAATCTAAAAGCAGAAATATCCAGATAACATAAAAGAAAAAACCTGGGAAACACAAATGCAAAACAAGACATGTTTCTTTTTAGGGCAAGGAGGGCTGGTGTCTGGGAGGAAGAGGAGGGAGAATGCAGTTGAAAAACCACAGATTGGACCTGGAAAGGCTGCAGGAAAAGAATGTGATGGAAGGGCATCAGAGTTTTCAGGTTTCACCTCACAAGATAGTGGGATGGTAGTGAAGTGCAGTAGTGCCATAGACACTGGACAGAGTACATGTCTGACCTTGGGGTGCGGTGTTTGAGGATGGAGGGGTGCTTGGAGATGGGGGCTCTGAAGAAGAAAGAATGTCCATCAGCATCAGAGTTGATCACTGGAGAGGGTAAAGAAACAGACAATTTCCCCCCAGTTTTTCCCATTCCCTCTCTCACACTGGTGCTTGCTGGAGCATCTGACCATTGCTCTGTGCATTTTGCCTTCTCTCCGTGGCAGCAAGACAGCCTTAATGTTGCAGCGTTGCTGTCTTTGTGTCTGGCCTCTTCTCTGGAAGTCTCTACCTCTCTCTCTCTCTTTCCCTGTCTCCTTTTAACTGCAGTAAGTTTCTCTTTTGCAAGATTCTGTATCCTTGAACCAATCTAATCTGCCTCAGAGTCAGTCAGTTGTGTGATTGCATTCCTCTGTGAGAAGTCTCTGGACAGAGGTGCAGTACTCCCTCTGGGCATTTGGCTTTTTCCAGTATTTGCTGGAGGGTGGGTGTTGTCAGATCATTCATTTGTCCCAGGGTCTGTAACAGCTTCTGCACCTCTCTCAAGTGTGCTGTGAGGGAACTGTAGGAATCATTTTGGCTGGAGTGAGGACTCAGTCTTACAAATGGAGCTTGGGACTCCTTTTACATGACCAGGATTTTTAATATGTGGTTACTGTGGCAACTTCAGTCTTTTACAAGAGGTTTGTTGCTGGTATTGCCCTGTAATGTTGGCAAAGCCAAACTGACACGTGTTCAGTTGTTTTCCAGCAGTTCCCAAACAGGTCTTTTCTGTTTGTGCCAGCAGTGATGTCTCAATGAACCGTACAACTGTAGTGGAATTTGTCCTCTTGGGACTGGCTAACAGCCACCATTTGGAGATCACCCTCTTTCTGTTTCTTGTCATTGCCTATTTCTTGATCCTGCTTGGAAATTTTTCCGTCATCAGCATCACTCTTGTGAATAATTTCCTTCAGACCCCGATGTATTACTTCCTCAGGAATTTTGCCCTTTTGGAAATCACTTTCACTTCCACATTCATGCCCAGCACCCTGTACAGTCTCCTGACAGAGAGAAAGACAATTTCCCTGCCTGGTTGTTTCCTTCAGATGATGCTTTTCTACCACTTGGGTACCTGCACGCTTTTCCATATGGCAGTGATGTCCTTGGACCGCTATGTTGCCATTTGCCACCCTTTGCATTACACAACTATTATGAACAACAGATTTTGCCTGCAGCTGATCCTGAGCTGCTGGGCAGTGAGTTTTCTCTTGATGTTTCCTCCCACCATTATGACTGTCCAGTTGCCATTCTGTGGTCCCAATATCATGAACCACTTCTACTGTGACGCTTCCCTGTTGTTGCAGCTGTCCTGCACAGACACAGGGCTCATCGAAGAGCTGATGTTTGTCATACTCATTATCATCCTCCCTGGTACCTTAATAGTAACTGCTGTTTCCTATGGCTGCATTATTGTCACCATCTTGCACATACCATCTTCTGCAGGTAGGAGGAAGGCATTTTCCACTTGCTCAGCTCACCTCATAGTGGTGATGGTGTTTTACAGCACGTGTATTTACAGGTACATCCGCCCAGCACAGCGAGGTGGGCAGGACTCTGACAAAGTTCTTTCTTTATTCTTCTCCGTGCTGACTCAGATGCTTAACCCCTACATCTACTCACTCAGGAACAATCAAGTCAAACAAGCTTTAAAGGAGAGCATTCTGAAGTTTTCTGGGTCCCTGAGGCAGCTGTGAACAGCAGAGTATCCCATCCAAGTAACTGAATTGTTTCCCAGATGCAACATCTGTACTGTGAATTAAAGAGGCTGATTTCAAATGGTTTATGCTTTCTAGATGTTATGTAACTCCTTCTGTTACCAATGAAAATATGCCAACACAGAAAGGATTTTCTGGTCTTCCATTACCCAGCTTCAGCTTTGCCCCAGTATTTTCCCCCCTTGCTGGGATGTGTTAGCCTTAGTGAACAACCAAATTCCCACTCACACCTTCCACCCCACACTGGACAGAGCAGAGGCAGAAAAGAGGAAAAACAGAAACAAAAACTCTCATAGACTGAGATAAAGACAGAGAGATGGTTTGCCAATTTCTACCAGGAGTGAAACATACTGGATTTGGGGAAAACTAACGTAATTTATTGCCAACTAAAATAGTTTAGATTGTGAGAAACAAAATTAAATACTAAACACCTCTACTTCCCCCTTTTCTGTGCTTCAGTTTATTCATTCATTCCAGACTAGTCCCCCACTGTCCCCAGCAGCACAGGGTGGGTGGGGAGGGTTACAGTCAATGCAGAGGTTTCCCCTCTGCTGATTCTTTCACACTTTTCCTCTGCTCCACTGTGGGTTCTCCACAGACTATGGAGAACACACTGAGCTACCATTCTACAAAGAAATACCATTCTTATTAATATTTTCATTTTTAGAACTTCAACTTTTTACAAAGCTATGTTTACAATCACTCCCATGCACACTATAATCACCAACAAAATTCCTTGACCACCCTCTAATTCAATTAGAATTGAATTAAAGAATTAAAACAATTCTTGATCCCAAGTGCAATCCATGGAACATTTTGTTTCAGTCTATCTGTAAAGGCATTTCCAGGTTTGGGGCTGGCTTTGACCATGTGTAGTGAATCCAGGAATCTCCACCAGTAATTTTCACAGCCATGTGGATAGTCAGGAGAACTTGTAATGATCCTTCCCACTTCTGCTTGAGTGGTTCTTCACTCCAAGTCTGGCCATATACCCAATCTCCTGGGCAGTGAGAGTGTGGTTGAACATCCAAGGTCACTGGTGATGCTAAAACAATAAACCTAGGCAAGGATGAGAGTGGTTTTTCCCAAAGTTTCTCATATTCCCTCAAATTGTGACTCCTTGCCATGTATTTTTCCCTGGGTATGACTACAGCCTGACATTGTCTCCCAGAGAGGATTTCATATGGGATTCTTTCTGCTTGGAGCTTCCCTGAATTCTAATTTTCAGCCATGCCAGGTGAAGAGCCTGTGGCCACTCAAGTGATGCTTCCTGACAAATTTGGCCAGTGGTCTTGAACCTCATGCCATTGGTCCTTTGGACACTGACTGTTCCTACTGACTGTGGCATTAGTGTGTCCAGGTGTGAGTGTCTGCACAGGGCCTGTTTGTGTGTGCAAAAATATTTAATGTAACAAGTGACACCAGGACCCTGGGAGATCACTTGTTCCTAAACAAATAATAGACAACAGACTGCCAATCCCTAAAACAAAACAAAGCAAAAAATTACAAAAATAATAATAAGAGACAGGAGAGAAGAGAGGCAGAGAAGAGAAATGTATAATTATAATAAACAACATTGCATTCAAATAAAAAATTAAAAACATTTCTTCTCATTATTTCTTTCAATACCTGTTATATTTTCTAGTTTTTTCTAGCTTCAACCCCAGCTGGCAACTAAGCACCACACAGCCACTCACTCACTTCCCCAGGGTGGGATGGGAGGAAAATCAGAAAAAGGTGAAACAGGGCTTGAGATAAGAACAGTTTAATAATTGAATAAAAGTAAAATATAATACTAATAATAACACTTATAATAATGAAGCAAAGAGAGAGGACCAAAACCCAAAGGAATCAAGGGATGCACAGCACAATCCCTCTCCTACCAATGCCCAGCCCATCCCTGAGCAGTGACTGGTGCCTTACAGGCTGTGATGCATTTCTTCTCAACTTGATCCATGGCAAATGGGGAACATAGAAATAAAACAGTCATCACAACATTGCTGACCCTGGAATTTGGGAACATCCCAGAAATGCAATCGTTTCTCTTCCTGCTTTCTTTGTTGGTCCCCATCATCACTGTGATTTGTGTTTTGGTGGTGGCTGATAGGCACTTCCACAGATCCACATACTTCTCCCTGTGCAATTTGTCCTGCTTAGAGACCTGCTACACCTCCACCATCCTGCCCAGGACATTGTACAGCTTTCTGAATGGGGACAAGAGCATTTCCACTGGCAGCTGCACCTCACAATTTTATTCTTTTGGTTCCACAGCAGTCACTGAGGGTTTTCTCTTATCAGTGATGTCCTATGATTGATGTCCTATGATTGTTATTTCAGCAGAATCAAACCCCTTCAGTCCAGAGCTTTGTCATTTTTTAAAAAGAATTGAATTACATGCTGGTAACTCTTAACTGGTTCCACACTTTTAGACATTTCATATTCATATTTGTTTGTAATTCTGATCTCAGCTCTTTTCAGCCATTTATGTGAACTTCAAAACTTTTCTAGACCAAACACTGATGGCAAATGCAAACATGAGTTCTACAGACACATCTTACCCAGCCTTCTCTTATAAGGTTTATCTCACTGAGCAGAGAAGGATGTGCTAAAGGTCTAATGGAACACAGGACAGGCCCTGAGGTGCAACATTTAAACCTGTATGTTCCAATGCAGGGCTGACCCAGAT
>JACBWW010000091.1:1321726-1334275 GCA_020086605.1 Lanius collurio | reverse complement strand
AGTGAACAGTTTTCTCATGGAAGCACCAGATTTGATGTCTTTGGATCTGCTGTCCAATGTGGTTTCTGTATTCCTCCTGACTGAAATATTTTCCCCAGTGTTCTCCTGATGGCCTTTTTCATCTCAGTGTTTCTCAAGGTGTAGATCATTGGGTTTAGCATGGGGGTGATCACAGTATAAACAACAGAGGCCACCTTGTCCCTAGGGTATTTCTTATAAGGCTGAGCATAGATGAAGATGCAGGGGATGAATATTAAGCTCACAACAGTTATCTGTGTCCCACAGGTAGACAGGGCTTTTCGCTTCGCTTCTGTGATGCACGTCCTTATCTTAAGCAAGATGACAATGTAAGAAATAATCAAGATTACAAAGAGGGTAATGAGGATCCCTCCACTGTTAAACACCATGTGTAGTTCAGCCCTGCGAGTGTCAGTGCAGGCTAGTTTGATGACTTGAGGGACATCACAGTAGAAATTGTCCAGTACATTTGGGCCACAGAATGGTAGCTGAAGAAGAAAACCAGTTTGTATAACAGAATGAAGAAACCCAGCAAACCAGGCAGCTGCCACCAGTGCTGTGCACACGTTCCAGTTCATGACAGACAGGTAGCGCAGCGGTTCGTAGATGGCCACACACCGATCAATTGTCATCACCACGAGTAAGAAAGCCATTGCCCCTGCAAGGAAATGGAAGAAGAACATCTGGAGGAAACACTCACTGAATGAGATCACTGAATGCTGGGTGAGGAGGCCTGACAGCAGTTTGGGAGTGTTGACCGAGGAATCGCTGATGTCAAGGACGGCGAGGTTGGCCAGGAAAAAGTACATGGGTGTGTGGAGCTGTTGATCCACAGCCACCATGGCAATGATGGTGAAGTTCATTAGCCAGGTAATTACATAGATGAGAAAGAAGATCACATAGAGACAATACTGCAGCTTGTGACTCTGTGTCAGGCCCAACAGAACAAATTCTGTCACTGTAGTGGTGATGTTCTTGAATTCCATTCTTTTTCCCTGCACCAATGAGAGCAATAAAGATGATCATAACTGTGTGTTGGACTATAGACTAATTAAAACATAGAATCATAGAATAATTTATGTTAGGAGGGATTTCTGGAAGTCATCAAGTCCCACAAACTCTGGACTGTTCAAGTGTATGACCAGTCTTATAGGAAAAACAAATTCCCTTACATTTAGTGATAATTTTGGATGTTCCAGTCAGTGTCTGTTGTTTTTCATTTTACTGTTGTACACCTCCAGGAAGTGTCTGGCTCCATCTCCTCTGTACCTTCATCTCATCAGCTAGTTATACACAGAAATAAAGTCTCCCCTTAGCCTTCTCTTCTGTAAGGGTGAACAAATCCAGTTCTCTCAGCCTCTCCTTGAATGTCCTGTGATCCAGCCCAGGGATTAATTTGGAGGCCCTCCAAGGAATTCAGTCGAGTGTATCACTGTCTTTCTTGTCCTGTGGTCTTGCCACAGTCCTGCACTGATAGAGGGGTGGGATCATTTCCCTGCACTAGCTGGCCAGCCCTTTGCTAGCAGAGCCAAAGCTGCCTGTCACCTTTTGGCAGAGGAACACATTCCCATCTCGGATTCAGCTGTTTGTCTGCCAGGGGCAATAGCTACACAGCTGCTTCCTGGACAGGACACTCTTCTGATTGCACAGGCTTGTCCTTTCCCAGATGCAAGATGGCATATTTACTTATGTCAGACTTTATCATGTTTGTGCCAACCTATTCCTCCAAACTGTCCCTACAAATACCAGCCCTGCCACCTGGTGTACTGCCTACTTTCCCCATTTTGCTGTCCTCCACAACTCCTAGCACTACATGCCTATGCATAAAGTCCCTCTCTATTTCTCTTTTAGGCCCCTTTCTGGTATTGGAAGGCAGCTGAAAGGCTTCCCCAGAGCTTTCTCATCTCTCCATATACTAAATAACCTCAGCTCTCTCAGCCTATTCTCACAGGGGAGGTGATGCTCCAGCTTCCTGACCATATCTGTGGCCCTCCTTGGATCAGGAGGGCCATGGTCCAGTTGTGCAGGTCCATCTTATGCTTGGGGCCCCTGAGCTGAACTCTGTTCTCCAGGTGGGGTCTCAGGAGAGGGGAGTTTATGGGTGGAATTATCTCCCTTGGCTTGCTGCCTGTGCTGTGTTTGATGCAGCCCAGGATAGGATTTGCTTTCTGGGCTGTGAGAGGACATTGGCAGGACAAATCCCGTTTTTCATCCACCAAACACCCTCAAATCCTTCTCTGCAGGGCTACTCTCAACCCATTCACTGCCCAGCCTTGGGATTGCCCTCAGCCATATGCAGGACCCTGTACCTGGCCCAGTGGAACTTTCTGAGGTTTGCCCCAAACCACTGCTATCCTGTTAAGGTCCCTCTGTTTGGCATCCTTTCCCTCTAGAACATCAACCACACCCCTCAGCTTGTAAAGCAGCACCTCTGCCTGGAATGCACCTCACCTAAAGCAAGGACTTGCAAGTTAGGCTGAGCTGAAGCTTAATCCATGCAGCTGAAGGGATTCTGTGTCTGAATATAGACAGAAGAGTCACCCACACAGGACCTGCTTTCCCTAATCCTCCACTCCCATCATTTGGACTGCCTGCACAT
Source organism: Lanius collurio (assembly GCA_020086605.1). Classification (NCBI taxonomy): domain Eukaryota; kingdom Metazoa; phylum Chordata; class Aves; order Passeriformes; family Laniidae; genus Lanius; species Lanius collurio. The sequence goes on along the minus strand of JACBWW010000091.1, from coordinate 1,331,658 downwards.
TTAAGCCCGCATTAGGCCAGGTGATCTGTGCCCTTAAAAATAAGTCAGGCAAGGGAGGTGGCTGTCAGCTGCCATCAGAGTCAAGAAGTCTGGGGAGGGAATGTGCTGCCCCTAAAGGTGACACCACTGTGGTCAGGCTACTCCTCCTTGGGCTCCACGGACAGCTCAGGCTAAACCCGTTTCTTTCCAAGTGCTGGCCTTCCCTTACAGAGATTATTACAAAGATCTCGGCATCACAGTCCTTTTTCAAACCTCTTTTCAGTCAGATAACTGGCAGGAATTAAAATCACAGAGGCAGTGTTTCATAGAAAAATAATGCTGCAATTTCCAGTGAATTTGGAGACACTGAGGAAGTTCTAAGAGAAGATGGCATCTGCTCACATGCACCCACAGCCCAAGATGACTGAGCCATTTCCCAGATGGGAAGTTACTACCTCTATTTAGCTGCCGAAACAAAAACCTAATTTCTTACAACAAAAAGCCATATGCAGAATAAACCACAACTTCTATTTTCCTCTAAAAACTGTTAAACTATTCCCCAAATGGAATTTGAGACAACTGTAGAAACCAGAACTTGCTGCACATTTCCATGGCCTCTGGTGAATGCTCTGCAGGGATTCTGTAATTTTTCTCCCGTCACAGTTAGCTCCTTAGTGTCAGTGAATAATTCCATTTTAAATTCTTATACACCTAATCCTATTTTCTGCTTGAAAATTGCAGACTTTTTCCACAGGTCCAAAAAAGAAAGGTGCTTTTGGTATGAAATCATGTTTTCTAACAATCCTGTTAATACTGTGTATTCTTTGTTCTCTGTCCCATAAAAAATAGTTTTTTCACATGGGGAGAGAAAAAGCAATTTGCTTTCAGCTCTAATCCAACGTTTCTTTTTTGCCTCAGTAATCTCCCTAACATAAAAGTAAGATTGAGCTCTAGCAAAAAACTGAAATACAGAAATGCTGTGAGACAGCTGTGACTCGTGCAGCACAGCCTGCCTTCTCTCAGACCTCTCCCAACACATGGGGAGTATCTCTCAAGCTGACTCTGTCAAGTAAGATAGATCACAAGAGATAAGCAAGCATTTTCAGGTCATCTTCTCTTTCATAGTATAATCACTGTCACTGGCAGCATGTGGAATTCCTCATCCTTCCACTATTTTTGGCAGAAAGAGTAAATACCTTCAGCAAACTCCTGTTTCTGTGATCCAGCTTCACAAAAGCTACGAGATGTCATTCTCAAGCTACAAGATAAAACAGCACAGCTCTAATCAGAGGAGCAGGGGCTGCAAACCTACTTCCAACAGAAGACTCAATAACCTTCCCTTGTAGGATTCCCGATGCCTTTGTTAAGGGAAATGATGGGATTCAAGAAGAAAGCAAAATCTCAAATCACCTTGCACTTCTGGTCATTCAAAAAAGAATAACAATAATATAATTAGCAAAACTAGATTTTGTCACCATGGGGCTAATTAAAAAGTTCTTGTAGGGCTTCATGTCATGTGGATCAGGACCACGTGCAGATGCAGCAACCTTGTGATAATTGGAACAGAACTAAGATGGGAATTTTCATGGCAGTGTAGTCATTTCTCCTGTTCACAAGACAAGAAAATGCACATTATAACTCTCCCAACCACAGACTCACTGCCCCAGAGCTTGTGTTCAACTGTGCTTTGAAATAAAAGTTCACTCATTGCTACAGGGTTGTCATATCAGTAAAGCTTTCAGGGCAGTGATTATTCCAAATTCCAACTTCTCTGATCCTTTACAAAGTTAATTTTTTTAGTTATACAGTAAAAAGTTGGTCTACACATATACAAAGGAGCACAAATGCCCACTAACAGAAGAAGCCACAGTAACCTAACCAGAGAAATGGACACTGATCCACCTCTTCTTCCGAGGGCTCTCCCAGGAGATCCACCAGCCTTGACAGTGACTGTCATCAGTACAGTCCCCTGTCAAGGCATGTCAGGAGTAGCTGCCACCTCCAGCAGACCCAGCCCAGGACCCTCTTGTAAAGCTTCTGTGAGTCCAGCCTGAACACCTGATGGCTCAGGGTCTCTGCACAGGCTGAGGGATGTGGCTGCTGCTTTTCCCTTGGCAGGTTCAGCCAGCAGCAAAGCCAGGAACCCATCCCAGACACACAAACACAGATGCTTGCCCAGGATTTCAGCTTCAGATTTACAATTTTTTAAGCTGTGAGAAGGGACCGTCACAACATGCCCTAAAATCTTGGAAAATTGTCCAAGTCAAGTGTGAACCATGGTTCAGTGGAAATTAAGGGGTACAAGGAAGGGAAATACCAACTTTAATTAGGAAAACAATATCTTACAATTTGTGAAAGAATGTGGAAAGCAGACTAACAATACAAACGGTGCAGAACCACGACAGGTACAAGAAACTCAGAATTAAGCCATGCTGTCTTTAATACTGTGTTGCAACTTAGCAATCAGCCCAGAGCTAACCCCAAAGCAAGGCACCAGTGTAGATCACTTGGCTCTGCCAGAACGAGACCAAAACTCCAGGATCAGCCCAGTCACACAGATGTCACATGCCCTGGAGAGATGTGGCTATCATAGCCACACACTGGACTTGCCTGCACAAACTGATACCTACAGAGGTGCTGCTGATCCTAAGTGCCTCAGTGTGTTCCTGCCTATTGCCTCTGATGGGGGACCAGTGACTGCAGCCCTTGCTGACACACCCAACTCCTTCAGTGCCCAGAGGGGTCATTGCACCCCTGAGTACAGCCCAAAAGGAGGCCAGTTTGGGCCCCAGGGGAGTGAAGGGTGAAGCCTCTGTCGAGAGTCACAGCAGCAGGGCATGTCAGGGGATGTGGAAGGAGCATGTCAGCTCTTTTGGGAACATCTGGTCAAAGGAGCCATAAAAGGCATACAGATAAACTAGATGTGATGGGGAAGCTGTGATGAGAAAAAACTTAATTAGGCACCCAAAGGGGTAAGGATGTGTGAGGCTGAGAACATTTATTTTTACAGTAAAGAAGTAACGGGAGACAGTCATAAAACCTGATCAATTAGCATTAACAAGGCAAATAACCAGAAAAAAATGGCATCACTCACAGCAGTTGATGAGCTTTTAAGAACCTACAGGCAGGATTTTGCAGCTGATAAGGATGCAAACCTGAGTGTCCAGGATGTTGGATGAAGACAGTGGCATGTCAGCCATTGAGGGAGTGCGCAGGGACAGTGAGAAGCCAAGAGGAGGTTAGACAGAAAAGGGTTATAAGAGGCTGACTGGGTGTAAACCAGGCAGTGCTGGTCTGGCTGACCTCTACACTGACCACCACAGTCCTGGCTTATTTAATCTTTCCATATCTCTCTCTGTGCAACCTCACAGGGTCCCATCTGTGTGCTGCAAGGACCAAGTGCCAGCTACCAGGTAGCCAGCACGTGCAGATTTGGGGCCAGCTACTGAAGTCAGATAGGGACACAGGGAGAACAGAGACCCAGCCTGTGGTAGCAGCCTCTGACACCAGTGGGAACTCACCCTACAGCCAGAGGCAGGAATACTCTGTGTCCACAAGAGCAGCTGCTGGGGGGAAAGCACGAGCAAGGGGAGTGAGGGGCTCCATGCCAGCAGCTGGAGTAGGACAGCCACTCACAGCACGTGGGTCTGATTCTGGGGGAGGCAGCTGGGTGTACATCCCACAAACCAAGTGTGCATCCATCCACCAGCAAAAATTGAGGCCAACTGGCAAGTAGGAGACTTCAGGTGTGGGTAGGGTTATCAGGATCCATGTTGGTGCCTGCAAGTGTGGTGTGCCTTTGGGATAAGCATCTGAGCACTGCATCTTTGGTTTGTCAAGCTGGACCAGCTGGCAAGTAGGGGACCTGTGGGACGGGTCAGGAGTGGTCCATGTTGGAGTGCTGGGTGGACAGAGGGGTCATGCCAGTGCTCAAAGGATTCCTGAGTGCATGTGCTTGTGAATCCTGAGGGTGTCACGTGTCTGCCAGCCCCATCATGCTTGGTATTGTGTGTTACCTGGGTCCTATGTGGGGTGCTGCTGACAGCAGCATCTTGGCTGGGGCTAACAGCTGTGTCAGCATCATCTGTGTGTCACTTGTCCACGTGTCTGTGTGTGACAGCAGCTCAGCATCAGGGCTGCCTGACCCTGCAAACAGGAAAGGAACAGCTGTGTCCTCAGCTTGGACAGAAACCCTGCATAGGGGGCCCCCAGGCTGGGGTGTCAGTGGCCACATTGGAGGGTCCTGAGCCACAACTGCTGAAGGCTGCAGCTGCTTTTCACATGGCTTAAAAAACCATCAGAGACACTCGCCCTGAGGGCAGAGGGGCACAGCAGTTGGCTCAGGTGTGCCTGTAGAAACACTGCTAGCCCTGAGCACCAGAATGCCAGCCTTGGGGTAACACAACACCTGTACCCAGCATCACAAAATCTTGCAGCCTGAGGACCAGGGCTTCCTTAAGGGCATCAAAACTAGACATATCCAATCTAGATTTCAGCCTGCTGTCACCCAAACACACATCTTTTCTGGCTCTGCTACAGAGAAGGGGCATGGGGTGTGTGTGAATTTATCATGATGGAAAGGCTTAACTGCACTCAGAAGACAGTGCTTCCAGATCCCATATACAGAGTCAGATGACAGAAGCTCATTTAAACCTGTGATGTATTTAAGCCAAACACCATGCAGAGGCAACTTTTCAGAAGACCTCAGCTGAGTTACACATCCAGGCAAGGACTTCAAGGCTTGGGAACTCTGCTTCATGGCAGTCCTCTGTGGGATACAAACACCTCTTTCAGAAGAGCTGAAGGTGACAGTTCTTCTCCAGCTATACTTGTTTTCACTTCCAATCACAACGCACAGCCATTGCAATCACCAAGGTACATACAGGCACAGAAACAACCTAACTGGGCTGGCTAACCAGCCTGGCTGACAGAAGGATGCTGCAGACCACAACATCTGGGGAAGCTCTGAAGCCTGAGCCTCCAAAAACTCAGCTGAAGTAACTAAAGCAGCAGTGCTGATTGTCCCTACTGTACTGGCTCACAGGGAACTGGGTCAGTATCTCAGAGTAGGTCAGCCCACTCTCACAGACAGGAAAGTGAAGCACATGGGAAGAGGAAGGAAGCTGCACCTAACTTAACAGGCAGCAAAGACACAGTCCAAGCAACCTACATGTATCTCAAACCAAATTGTTTCCATTACTATTCCCAAAGTGTCATTTCACCTGGCTGTGCTTACACTAACTGCACAGATGTGCAGTTCCATCTACAGTCCCATTCTAATTTTCCTGCCTGTAAAGCCAGCAGATTGCCATTGTCTCCAGGATGTACTGAGTAAAGAGGCAGGAGAGTGGGGCAACTAGACTTCAAGACTGATCCTTCAGCTACTCTGCCAACATGGCATAAACCAGAAATAAGTGAACTGCTGTTGCTCTGGATAGTTTCTTATTTCAAGAGCAGGTCTTTATCTGCCTGAAGCAACTTCTAATAGAATTTTCAAGACCCAACTTAGATCACACTACAAATATATCTCTGGAAGTACTGCTATAAGCAACTTCACTGCTCTGTGGACTTGCACACCCTGCAACCCACTTTAGGATGTGGAAGTGAGTCAAGGAGTCTCCTGCCACTAGGAGATGATGAAATTGCCACCTTCTCTGCAAGGGTAGAGGTACTGCTTCCCAAGGCAGACCAGGCAGCTCAGATATTCTCAGTGCCCAGTCAGAAGGAACACCCTGAACACAAGTACCACCTCATGGGTTCAGTTAAAGAAAACCACCCCAATCTGAGGTAAGCACAATGAAGGCAATGGTTGAAATGCTCCTTTGGACTAAAGCAGTGACTTGCTCACACAATGAGGTACCACCCAGTTTTCCTCAGCACAAGCTCAGATGTAATGGGCACTTGGCCAAGGCAAAGCAGTCCAGGGGCCACAATCTGACTGTCACCCTTTTCCCTACAGGCTGGCAAAGCAGTGGTCTCCTTCATCCCTGCCACAGCACAAGGGGTATGGAATCCTGGCAGGGTGTAATTCTTTGGATTAGACTCAGCTGAAGGTACCGACACATCAACTTGGTACCAGCCACAAGAAAAGAGAGGGCAGAGCCTCCAAGCACTCTGTATTCAGCACCCTTTGCACTCCCCTAAAGATGGATCTTCTCCCACAACCACTGAGACCAAGAAAGAGACTTATGCTCCTCTGCTTTGCCAACTTCCAGTACCATGGAAGGATTACAACAGCATTACAACCTGTGGCTTGATGCCAGCTGTCTCTCAGGGCAGAAGACATTACACCCCCAGCTGCTTTACCAGCAGTTCAAATACACACCATGCAAAAGGGAAGACAGGCAATGCCAGTCACAACCCTTGGCTTGTGCCCTTCCCCAAATGCAGGTAATGTTGAGATTCAGATGGCAGCAAGGAGGATGATTCCTAAACTGGGGATGCACACAGGGACATACTTGGGGAAAAGATCGCTCCCCCTTTCTGTATGGGGATGGGGAAGTGTCAAGGGGTGGGGCTCCCCTCTTTCATGGGAAGGCACGTGAGCTCACAAAAACAGGACCCAGCCCAGCCCAGCCCAACTGAGGAGGCCTTAAGCCACAATGTCCTTGAGAGCTCCAGCCAGGTCAGGGAAGATGAAGTGGTAGCCACTCTCCAGGGTGCGTTTTGGCAGCACCCTCTGTCCCTCCAGCAGCATGACCGCCCGCTCTGCCCCGAAGACAGCCCGCACTGCCCAGGCAGGCACTGGCACCAGGGCTGGGCGCCCCAGGGCTGCAGCGAGCTCCTGAGCAAAGGTGCCATTGGAGGTGGCAGGGGAGGATGGGGCAACACCATTGAGGATGCCTTGCACAGACTCTTTCTCCAGGGCATGACACACAATCCCAGACAGGTCCCGAATGTGGATCCATGGGAAGGGCTGGAGTCCAGAGCCCAAGGGACCTCCAAGTCCCAGACGGAAAGGCAAGAGCATCTGAGAGATTGCACCACCATCTCGACCCAGCACTACACCTGTGGGGAGAAGAGAGTGAGACAAAGTGCCCCTGCCCAAAGGGCAAAAGCCCCCTCAACACCCAGACCTACAAGCAGGAGAACCCTTAGAGGACTGGGCTGGAACAGGACACCAACAAGGAGAGCCAGAAGAGCTGATGCCCTTTACCCACCTCTTCTCACCCTTGCCCCAGCAGTAAAGCAGAATCACCTTTAACAAGCACGATACCCCACCTCACCTGATCTCACCACAACTCCACGAGCTGGGCTCCCAGGGATGAGAGCTGCAGCCTCCCACGAGCTCACCAGGCGTGAGAAGAAGTCAAAATCCCCTCCTGGACTGTCTTCAGTATACTCAGCTGTGGGGCTGGGGCGGTAATAACCTGCAGGGCAACAGCAGAAAGGGGGTCAGGGTTGAATGATGACACCAAGCCCTCCCCTTCCCCATCAGACCATCTTCTCTGCCTCCAGAAGCCCAGAACTCCTGTGAGGAAAGGCTGAGAGAACCGGGATTGTTCAGCCTGGAAAAGAGACCTTATTGCAACTTTCTAGTACCTGAAGGCAGCCTACAAGAAATCTGAAGAGAGACTTTTTACAAGGGCCTGGACAAGGGGGAACTGCTTCAAATTGAAAGTAAGTTTAGATTGGCTATTAGGAAGAAAAATCTACCCTGTGAGGGTGGTAAGGCCCTGGCACAGGGTGCCCAGACAAGCTGTGGCTGCCCTATCCCTGGAAGTGTCCAAGGCCAAGCTGGACAGGGCCTGGAGCAAGCTGGGACTGTGGAAGGTGTCCCTGCCCATGGCAGGGGGTGAAACTGGATGGTCTTAAAGACCCCCTCCAACCTAAACCCTTCGGGGATTCCATGACCTTAAGCACTCCACCCATCCTCATATGAACAGCACAGGGTCTCTGATGGCAATGCTGACAAGTTTTTGAACTACCAGTGCATTCTACAGGTTCAGTAGGATGCACTAACACTCACACAGCCCCAAAACCCAAACAGGCCTGCAAGCAACACAACTGAGCTGGCTGGAAGGTGCCTGCTTTAATACTGGGCATCACAGAGCATAAACCACAGCAGCTTTAAAGACTGCAGCAAGCAGAAATGCAGAGTTGGAGATAATGCAGGGAGCTTCAGCTCAGGCCTTACTTAGACAAACTGGTTCTACAGAAGGCCTAAAGGCTTTCACATGAAAACACAAAAAAACTGCTGCCCTAACGGCACCAAGACAAAACATAGGGATCCAAATTCCTCTCCAGCAGTACTAAAGACCTTATCACGTTTTGCCTAAACACAGTGACACTGATGGCAATGAAGGTGACATTTCAAGGCAAGATATGTGCTCCCGTGGAACTGTGCTTCTGTCTGCAGGTGAACCTCTCCAGGTCAGCATGAGGGATGTCTTGGCCAGGCCCAACCAATACCTACGCCAGTGACGAGGACCCAAGCACGGGGTGGCTGTTCAGCAGCAGCAATGGCTTTGGCCAAGGTCTTCGTGGTCTCCACCCGGCTGCTGATGACTTCCCTGGAGAAGGCATCACCCCATCTGGAAAAGGGAGAACCACGGATTATATATCTCACAAGGACACCCCGGGAAACACTACCACCAAGGGGGATCCCAGCAACACCCACTCACAAGCACAGCAGAGGTCACAGGAACTCCCCCCACCTCAGAGCAAAGGGGGGATGTGTCATCTTACAATACAGATGCAGGGGAGCTTTGGAAGATGGTGGCTCTTCACTTCCCTTAAACGATTGTGGGGTTTGGACTGCCTTAGGACAAAGTCAGCAAAGGAGCTAAACATCAAAGCTGGTGTTCCTCCTAGAAGTCAAACTTTGGTTCTGATTTTGCATTATCAAATACAGGCACTCAATGTCCTTTTGAAAATGTGGAACTAATTTTTCTGGCCTCCAGTTGTAGATCCAGAAGGGAACCTTTCTTCCAAAGGTCTCTCAGAACCTATCAGGCCCACAGAAATGTTCTGGACACTTGAGGATGCAAATGTCAACAGTCAGTTAACTCAAGAGCTTCCTGATCATGTTGTTTCCTCCCTTCCACACAGGACAGTGTTACCTACACCTTGTCCCAACAGCACTACGGAAGATCAAGTTACCTGCGGAAAGGGTTGAGGACATTTTCACCAGCCAAGTTGACCACAGCATCGCACGGGGGCAGTCCAGAGTGGGACAAGTCTTCCTAGGCAGGAGTAACAGAGACATCACACATCAAGCCTCCCCTCTACTCAAGCCTTCCCTACAAATAAGCAGGGCAGGCTCCCAAGAACTCCAGCCAGTTTCTTCCTGACATTTCTGGAGCACAAGCACGAATGGAGAAGGTTTTGCTCCCTGGAGCTACAGCAGCACCCATTCCAATGACTGCGCCCCATGGAGCACCCAGCAGCCCAAAAGTACATCCACAGGAGCCAGACCTCCCTTGGCAGAGTCCTTCTACGGCATGGAAAGCCAGCGTGCACAGGCTTCTCAGCCCTGTCGCGTTCCCCCTCCTGTGACCGCTCCCATCTCATACCCAGCTGATCCGATCCTTGCCCCCTTGTCGAGACACGTGGGTCACTTGGTGCCCTCGGCTCCGCAGCAGCTGGGTCAGGGCTCGGCCCACGAAGCCTGTCCCCCCACCTGGTGAGAGACAGACAGGCAGTCACCGCTGTGTCCCTGCGCCACCACTCCTCGGCCGCAGAGGCGGACCGTGGCTGGCAGCGCTGCCGGGCCCTGGCCCACGCACCATGCCCAGCCTCCCACACCCGGGGGAAGAGCGGGCCGGCCCCCAACCCAGCGGGCAGCACCCGCCATCCCACCCAGCCCTTCCCCGACACCCCGCTCCCCTCACGGCCCCGCACGCACCCACCACCACCCGCATGGCGGAGCCGCGCATGCGCCCAGCAGCGCCCGCCGCGCATGCGCCCCCCAGCGGGGGGAGGCGCTTCAAGGGCCAGCGCGCCTCAGGGGC
>JACBWW010000091.1:1303600-1321334 GCA_020086605.1 Lanius collurio | reverse complement strand
TTTTTGTGTGTCAAAGAGCATTTCAGGCAGAAAATTTCAATTGTCCCTTAATGGTTAATGGTTGTAATGTTAATTTCAGGGGTTCTACTGAAAGAGAAGTGATTAAAAGTAAAACTGAGAAAAAAATAATTACAAATATTAGGAGTCACAGGCAAATAAATCTTCCATTTCCCTCTTGGTTGACTTAATTTAGCAGTGGATGTATAGAGTGGGAATGCTTCCACCTGAACTGGCTGTGTTCCAGTGCATAGTGTACAAAATAAAAAGGTGCCGCGGGACTCAGCTCGGGTGATTTCTACAGTTCAAGGCAGCTCCTGAAATGTGCAGTTTATTTGCAAGGGCCGTGGGTGCAGCAGCTCTGCTGGAGCTGCCACAGCTCAGAGCATGGCCCAGAGAGAGAGAGAGAGACTGTGAGAGTGAGAAAGAAAGGGTGTAAGAGTGAGAGAGAGAGTGTAAGTGACCTAAAAGTCTGGTTCCATGATATTCTATCTCTTCCTATACTGAATATGGTAATGGTACAACATCCAATCAATAGAAGACAGAAATCCTTATAGAATTTACATACAACCTATCAAAACTACTACATTACCATACTGTGGTACATTTTAACTCCTAAAAACTACTTTCTAAAACTACTTTTTTCTTCCCTGCCACGCTGGCAGGGTTTCTCTGACCCTTGGACTTTTCTGTTTGCTGAAGCATCCTCTTCTCTGCTAAAGACATTGTTCAATGCAGAGGGATCCTCCTTCAGCTGGCCAGCCCATTGTTTTTTGGTTGTACAGTAACTCACAGCTCGGTATCTCATATCTCAAAGCCAGCTTTCATTCCTATTTCACTTACAGGTTTCATATTTTCGGAATCTTTTGCCAAGCAATCATATTTATAAGGTTTCCCTATTTCATCCTCCCCAACACATAGAAATAAAGTACTGCCAGAGTCTGAGTTTTGTGTCCTATTTTAGATGTTCAGTACACTTAGATACTCTTCAAATTGCCAGATCTAATAGTATTAATTATGGCTTTAAAATTCTGGTATCTTTTGAATGGCTGTAACAGGCCTTTAAATTATAGCTCAGATGGATTGTAAATGTCTATTTATGGTTAAATGAAACCTCACCTTCATGTACTCTAGATTCTCTAGATGTTTTTATATTCCCTGCTTTTATTTACCATGTAGAAACACAGAAGACTCCTGAAAGCAGGTCTTGATGTGCTTTATTTTACATTCTAAGCATCTGTCCATCCCAAATTGGACAGTGTATTCATTCTCAACTTCAGTAAAGGTGCTAAAAAACCCCTTTTCTTTTTAACTGTTTTTTCAGAGACACTTTTACCTCCTTGTTTCGGAGGGTGTAAATGAAAGGGTTTAGCATGGGAATAACAATTGTATAGAAGATTGAGATGGTGTTGGTTTTGTTGGGTGAAGATGTGGCTCCAGGCCCAGCATACATGAAGAAAACTGTCCCAAAGAACAAGCAGATTGTCATCATGTGAGAAGAGCAGGTGGAGAAGGCCTTGTGCCTGCTTTCAGCTGAAGGCATTTGGATGATTGTGATGATTATGTAACCATAGGAGATAAAAACCACCAAGGCAGTGCCCACAATTATTGATCCACACACGGCCAGCATTACGAGTTCACTGACGAGTGTGTCGGAGCAGGAGGCGTGGATCACTGCAGCCACATCACAGAAGAAGTGGTTTATTTCTCTGGGCTCACAGAAGGACAAACTGAATGTAAAGCCTGTCTGGATGGTGCAGTTGATGCAGCCTGACAGATAAGAGCCCATCACCATGAGAACACAAAGTCTTTTGCTCATAATGACTTGATAGAGCAGTGGATTGCAGACGGCAGTGAAGCGATCAAAAGCCATGACAGCAAGAAAGAAGGCTTCTGTTGTACCAAAGAGAGAGAAGAAGAACATTTGTGAAGCACAGCCATTGTAGGAAATGTTTCTCCTGCCCAGTAAGAATGCCAGTGTTGCCCTGGGAGTGATGACAGAGGAGTAACAGATGTCCAAGGTGGACAAATTCTCTAGGAAAAAGTACATTGGAGTGTGCAGGTTGGAGTCCATTCTAATGATGAGTATCATGCAGACATTTCCCACTACAGTGACCATATACATCGTGGAGAAGAGAACTGAGAGAAAGAGTTGTGATCCTGGGTGAAATTTGAACCCAACCAAAATGAACTCACTTATCCTGGTGTGGTTTTCCATGTTTTCTTTCAGATGATGTTCCAAAAGGAAATTAGGATGTAGTAGATTGCAGATAGTTTGCCCAGAGAAGCAATTATAGAAGAATAAGACAAATAATGAGATATATGAAGCACAAGAAATATTAAAAATAGAGAGACATATGAAAAAGAGTAGAAAATTCATTGGTAAATCATAACTGTAGGTTTTTGTAAACTTTTACAGGGTAATTCATAAACTAATTGCCCTGTGGTGTTATCTTCAGTATAAAGAAACATTCTGCATGCAGCTTATCCAACCTGTTTTAATTTAATAAACTTTTCACTCAACTAGAAACAGACATTTTGTTCTACAGTTGAAGACCTACTTCAGATTTAACTGGGCAGAAAAAAATCTCATATTAAGATTGCAACTAACCCACAAAAGACCACTCTCCCCTAAACTAAAGAACAAGTGAATATGCTTGTTCAGATGATGCAAAACAATTAAAAATAAATATGAGGCAAGAAATGTATTAAAAGAATGTGGATACTTGTTTAAAAACCCTAAGTCTATTATTTTTAAAAAATCCAACACTTTCATATGTGAGAAACTGAGTTTTTTCTTTTATTAAAATACTTGAAACAAAACTTTCAAATGTTGAGATATCTGAAATAACTTTTCTCTACACAAGTGTTAATTTACACAATATGGTAAAAATTGACTAATTGACAGAATGTTTCAAGTAATTCCTTTTCACTTCTATTTAGTAATTTTATTTTCATGAGGTAGTTGTCCTCTCCCCTAGGCTTGAATACATTCTGTGGGTTGATGCCAACATTAGAACTCATAGTTTGGATGCCTTTAAATTCAATGGACAGAAATAAACAGCTTTTGGATATTTACTGTAGAAGGTATGAATCATGTTTTAAGATTTTCTGTTTTTTTCCATTGATCTAAAGGGAAGTCCAGCTATTCTTTATGTAAAAAGATGGATGTAGATGTGTAAAGCTGAGTGATAGAAATCCCCATCCAATTACTGGTGTTTTCTTTGGTTTGATTTCATTTCCATTAGATAAGTTTTCTTAACCAGCATGTACCTAATCTTTTCAAAACACTGAATTAATTTTTAACACATTACTCCAGCTCTCCCTCCATGGTCCTTGAAATGTAGCCTCAGCTCTATTTAATGTACCCTCAGGAGCTCTATTTAATCCTTTGTTCTTATTTACCCATGAGGCTTAGAAAAGAGAAATAAATTTGGAGAAAGAATTTCTCTTTGCATAACTTTGCTGATCAAATATTTTGGCTGATTCTCCTGGGGATTTTTGTGTGCAGAAAGCTCAATTTTAGGCAGTCAGGGTCAAGTATCCAGTCAAGGCCTCTTCAAACCTGTTGTCTACAGCTTTCACAATTCCTAAAGCTTCCCCTATTGCCAAAAGAGAGAAATAGGTGCATCCACAGTGTGATTCTTCTAGTCTCACCATACCTGTTCAAAACAGGGGAAAAACAGTCCCTTAGAAATATCTGTCTTTGTTAGGAAAGGAATAAAGCTGGCCAGAAAAGAATAAGGAGAAAGAGACACTTTTGTCTGCAATGATGTAAAAGAAAATGTCAAAATTGTGTGTCCCTATGGTCAACCATTTAACAGATGTGTGGTCTTGGCTTACCTCATTGACCTTATTTTTAAATTCTTATTGTTATCCTGGTTTTATGTGTAAGCATCAATGATTTAAATGTAATAATCTTATGAAATAAGTTCACACTAATCAAATATATTCTCCACTGAAGGATATCCTACATCCTATCAAAAATTGTTTAGTTGAAATAACGATTACTTCTGCTTTAAGTAAATAGCTTTTTAAAGAGGCTAACAAAACCTCAGCTAAGAACAGAGATGCTGGAGATGCTTTTTTAGCCTGTGAGAAGGGAAGATTTTTGATTCACCTGTGAAGTCTCTGGAACTGTCTCTTGGTTGATCAAACAAACTCTAGAATGCAGACACATTAAATACTGGCTTCCTGTTAGTGTACTTAATTTCTAGAAGAACTAATTGTATTCATAAGCCCTGATTACTACATGCTAAGTAATGAAAAAAAGAGAAAACAACAATTTTTAGCCCAGTTCTGTCACTGAATTTAACAAAGCAGCGCACACCACACACCACAATACACATACCTTGTAATACAGTGATTAAAGCCAGCTTTGGTTTTTGGAATTCAGGTTTCTTGAATGCATTGCCAAAAAATACAGAACATTTTTTTCTCCTCAACTGATTTTTCAGTAGCCTCTTGTAATCAATACATCACTGGCCTTTCATCTCACTGGTTCTAAGGACGTTCTCCTCAGCATGTTGTTTATATACACTTTAATAAGTGTACATAAAACACCAGGGAATGAGTTTCCAGAGTCCTGGACCTTCAGACATCTGAACCTCAAATGAGATGTTTTTCCCTTGTGCCATATTTCTTTGCCTGCAAAAGAAGAAAAACACAAATATAAAAGGAATAAAATAATAAGGAATAAAACACAACAATAAAGTGTAACGCTGTTTCGGTGTGTCTTTTACCCCTGCTTTTTTCACTGTTTCTTATGCAGAACCTTTCCTGCCCCTTGTAGATTTCTTTGTGCCACACAAAACACTGTGGACCTAATCAAAACCTCATTAGCCATTAGAATCTGCTTCCTTCCAGATTATCAAAATAGAACAGACACCGTTACCTTCTCCCCAGCCGATGTGGCTCTCGGCTCTAAACAAAAGCAAGTTTTCACTAAATGAAAAATGACTGGCAAGGGAAGTGTACTCACCATCTAAAACTTAAAAGTATGATTCAGATGGGGGTCCAGCCTCTAAGGGAACACTGCTCTAGAATCCAGCAACCACTCCAGGAAGGGAAAAAGCATCTGGCAGCTCCTGTGTGGGCATCTCAGACCCCCTGGGATATGGATATTTTTCAACAAGCAAACTTGCATTCTTCTCAGCACAGGAGCATCAGTTTTAGTTACAGCAGACTATATTAAATTTTCTTTGTTTTGGCACGTGGTTTTAAATAACTCTACATTAAATAGATGTTTCTGTTCTTTATCTGATGGCTTCCTAAATTTTGTGACTGACAATAGATCAATATCTTTTAAAGCCAGACTATCTTACATTTGCATACATTCTTATCAGCTCCCAGAGGTGGAGAGTAAGATTAAAAGAAATGGAAAGTTTCTCAAAAGCTAAGATTGGACTTGTAGTCTTACCTACTTTACTTGTGGGAGGTGACTTATTTACAGTATTTTAAAGGCACCCAACCTTGAATTTGCAAAAGTGTTTATTAGGAAAACTTCCAGAAAAAAACTTGGATGCAAGAGAGAGCTTGCATTCTCAAAAAGTTTGTGTAAGACTTCTCTGTGTTCTTCCCTAAGAACACTTAGGAACTCCTGTTGAATAGGTTATGAATTATTTTATCAGATTTTCTAACACCATTATTATTAGTGTACATAAACCCAATAATAATTGGATGATAATCCTCTTCACAGTGTATTTGAAGGGCTTTCCTGACATTATTTCAAAACTATCACTTCAGATCAGTGCCTTAAATCCAGTCAATGTGTGTAGCTAAATCACTGTATTAAAGGAACTTCACACCCTGCAAAATTTCTATGAAAAACTCACTGAGGAATGCTGTGGTTTGCAATTTATGTATGAAAAATTGGAATAAGACAAGAAATAGATTAGGTGATTATTGGTGTATCAGTATTTTAATACATTGTAATAAGAAAGAAGCAAGCCTGATGCTGTACAGATAAATTGCTTCACTGTAGCTGTGTGGGACTAAATTCTGGATTTGTGATGAAAACAGAGGAATTGTGACTGAGAACAGAGGAATATTTCATTTATTGCTGAATGGCACTGGCACAGGCTGGGAGCGAACAAGAAGCTGGGACAGCTGACTCAACTGACCAGAGAGCCCTTCCAGACCATGCTCAGCACTAAAAACTGCAGGAAAAAGGAGGCAGGGACGTTTCCTCCAAAGTAACCTTTAGGTGTGATGCCCATTTTCTTGGAGATGGCTGAACATAAAGGCACATGTTATAGAGAAATACAATAAACATCCTCTAGGGTGATAATCCATAGCCATGAGTAGTAAAGGAGGGAAGTTTGTTTAGATGTCTAAATAGACATGTCTAATTTTTAGGTATTTTCAGAAGAATTCTTATCTAGTTGTACCTGTGGCTCTTGATTTCTAATGCAAATCTAAAGAACTACTGGAATTTTTGGGGCTCCTTTCCAATGGTTCCTATGGTAATGTGTATTCATTTTGTGTCAACGACCTGTTTTCTCATAGCAGATTTTCTGCTAATACCTGCAATGCAGCCAGCACCCTACATTTCCAGTGATAGCTCCCCACTGTGGTTAACTTCAAGCTATTCTTGACAACTTTTACATTATGTTCAGGTCCTCAGAAAGGTCTTGTTTGAAACAATTGTGTCTGTGGCATTATGGCACAGGATGCACAGATGAGTTTCTTCCAGGTTTTTTTTCTGGAAAGCTAATTGATTCATCTGCAAAATTGGAGAGGTCAGTGTGCTAGTACAGAGCATAGAATATCAGATACCACAGTCTTAGTCATAAACCCAGATTTAATTTTGTCACATGGAAATGCACTCTGCTGACAGAGTTATTTATTTATTTGCTTGTTTATTACAGAGTATTAGAAGTTCTGAAGCACTGTGACAGTCTGCACACAGAGTAGTTTTCTTAGAGGCACCATTTTATTTCGAACTGATAATCAGATTTTCTCACAGACAATGAGTGTTTAGCTCAGATTCATCAGCTCTGTTTCCAGACTCCTGCATAAGATCATTGCTGCTGATGAAATACTGCTGGCTCCAAGGCTCATGCAGCCAGAAGGAAGTATTGAACTGATTTATCCTTTCAGGAATGTCTGAATTTCTTCATGGAATACATTACTTGGTGTGCAACGAGGTTATTTAGGGGTACCTCAGTCCTGCTGTGAAACTGTGACAGAGGCCAAGTGACAGTGCAGCTGTACCACGTGAAGAGCATGAATTACTCACATTTTACCTTCTCTAATGCCATATTAGAACAATTTTCTTCTTCAGAGGATGGTTCCTTTCATCCTACACCACATATCCAAGAATGTTAAAATTACACATTCTTTTCTGCTGCCTATATCTTTCAAGGGATAATAATAAAATCTCAGAGTAAATAAATCACACATAGATATTTAGTTTTCACATGCATTTTACAGTGTTTTCTGGACTCTATTCTATGTAGGGCAAACAAATCTGAGGTTTATTTTCTAGCATTTCCAAACCTCTTTAAAAACAGAGCAGTCATTCAGCAGGAGACTTTTAAGAAAGGGTGACAGCATAGATTCTTAGGGGGAAAACAAGCAAAAAAACCCTAAACCCAAACATCTCAAGCCAAAGCCATAGTCTATACATAGATCTAACTTAGATATGTTAAGGTCTAGTTCAATAAATACGAGTAGTGTGTGCATGAATAGGAGAGTTTCACTTTGGCATGGATTAAGGTCTGGACCTCCTGACTTTGGCTCCTCAGCACTGCCAGCTGATCTTCATGAGCAAAGCCCCTTCTCCAGGACCCTTTAGTTGATTTCTTTGGGGTGTCTTCTGCAAGGAAAAGTCTTTCTCATGGCAAACCTGACTTCTTTGTTTCTAAGACAATAAATGAGAGGATTCAGAAGTGGTACAACCACTGTGTACAGGACTGATACCAACTTGTTGGCATGATAGGTGTACATGAGCTTGGGATGGGCGTAAGTGAAAAGGGTGGTGGAGTAGAACAAAATCACTACGGTCAGGTGGGAGCTGCAGGTGGAAAAGGCCTTTTGCCTCCCCTGAGAAGAAGGAATCTTCAACACTGTGAATATGATGCAAATGTAGGAGGCCACCACAGTACACAGAGGAACCATGATAACCATCAGAGCCAAGGTGAAGTCCACTAGCTCAGCCAAAGAGGAATTGCTGCAGGAAATATTCAGTAGGGGTGAAATATCACAGAAATAATGATTGATTTTGTCCACATCACAGTATGAGAGCCGGGCTATAAAGCTCAGCTTGATGGAAGAAGTGGTCAAACCACACATCCAACAGCCAGCTACCAACTGAGCACAAAACCTGTGACTCATGATGAGTGGGTACCTGAGAGGTTTGCATATGGCCACAAAGCGGTCGTAGGCCATAACAGCCAACAGAATATACTCAGTGCAAACAAAAGTCACAAAGAAATACAGCTGTGTCATGCAGCCCTGGAATGAGATACGTTTGTCATGAGACAGGACATCTATGGTCATCTTTGGCTCAATGACAGAAACATACCAGATCTCCAAGAAAGACAGATTCCCTAGGAAGAAATACATGGGGGTTTGCAGACTGTGGTTGTTTCGGATGATGAGAATGATAAGGAAGTTTTCCAACACAGTTAATAAATAAACCAGAAGTAAAGTAGAGAAGAGGAGCAGCTGCAGTTCAGCAGTGGTGGGAAAACCCAGGAGAATGAAATACATGACTTTGGTTTCATTCCTCCCACCCATTCTGTAGCAGAAAGATGAACCTTATCCACCTGCAATAAATTAATACAATGACACCTAACTACGCAGGCTTAAATTCACAGCCAAATGTTACACCACCACTTAGAGACACTGCAAAAGTTCAGACATTTTGTTGCTGGGTTTTTAGAAATTAAGTTTGTGAAATTTATCTGCTCAATTCAGAATTTTTCATTTTAAAAATTAAAGCATGCTTTTTGCTTTACATTCATGGAGATAAATATACATTACAAGTTTTATCTCATCTAAGACAAAGGTCTAAATTAAGCCATATGAATGATGCTATTATATTATCCATCCACTATAAAGAAATTATAGATTATGAGGTTATAGATACACATTCACATTGCTAATATTTTAGTTTCTACATTTAAACATTTCTGAAGTTACATCATGTATATTCCATGAACTGTGAGAGAAATGTGAAGCACCACAAGGATATATTCATTTTAGTATTAAAAAAAAAACCCAAACACATCTGAAGGACCCCACTATAGGAGGTTTCTATATCTAGCTCTGAGAACACTTACATCTACACAAAGTCTATTGAGATAAAAGGTACACAGAGCATCCCAGATACAGCATAAGTGCAAGAGAATTATAATTCTGGGTCTGCTTTGTTTGCAACTAACTCAGATTAATCCTTCAAAATAAGAATGGCTCAGCCTGTGCTATTAAAAGCAAAACTGTTCTCAACCTTCTGCAGAGGGAATCCACTGCCTTAGTTGATCCTGGAGAACATGATCAGTAGGGTACAGATGAAGTGTAGACTGGTGTGTCAGTTGTGTGACTTATACCAACACAGATAAATCAACACTTTATTTACCTCTGGTGTCTCATGAGATCTGATTTAGAAATTACAGCTAGCCTCCCAATGGAAGCAATCACAGGAAGAGGAGGGATGTTATTGTTTCCTCTTTGATTCCATGCAGAGTAAGAAGTAAAAAGTAAGAAGGAAGAAACTCTGAAGATTTTTTTTTCTGAGACACTGAACAGTGAAAAATACCATCTGTTGTCTACTGATTTTGGTAGGGCAGAGGAAAATAAAACATACCCTGAGGCAGAGAACATGGCAGTCTTTTACCAAAAGGTAATCTAGAAAAATGTTTTAGTGCCCAAACCTAAATCCATAGCCTTAACTGGTAATGGCTTTTGGAGTAGGTGATTTTGGGTAAGTGTAGTTTCACCTACACTGGACTTACTTGTACAATCTTCAGCCACACAAACAGCCAAGCTGTGCATTTTCTGAACAGTGTAATGCAGTACAAAGATGTTCAGAGCAAAAGGAGGATATGAGATAACATTGGTCTGATACCTGATGAGCTCAGTTGCCTCCCAAACAAGGCTGAGGTGCTGCTGCAGGATTTTGTAGCACAAAGAATACAAAACTTGCTCTGGTCCCCCCCATACTGGCAAGTGGGAGCAGTCCCTGGACTCAGCTATTTGTAAAATCACCTTCCAGCTGGTCTCACATGAGGCAGATATCTTACTAAAGCCAGAACCATGATTAAAATTATATTTATACAGAGAGAATAATGGAAGTTTAGCACCTGGGAGAGTAGGAATTACAGAAGTTATTTGGCTGTTGGAGCATAGTTTGATTTAATTTGCAAGCATGTTAGAATCTAGTGACATTTGATATACGTTATAGTGTGTTGGCTGAATTCCAAGTACTGGCCAAGGCCATGCATGCTCAGGAATGTAAGGGCATCTCATGAGGAAGGCAACTTTAAAATAATGTAAGTGCATGGAGAAGGAAGAATGGTGTTGTCAGAAGCACGAGTGTTACTTCTTCCCTTATTTCTGTTGGGCTGGTGAGGGTCCAACTACCATGGATCAATTTTGGGATCCCTGCAATTCAAGGAAAATGTGGCTAAACTGGAGAGGTGCTTACTAAAGCCTGCCAAGGTGTGAAGCCATGACTCAGGGTACATGCACCATGAAAGGAAGTTGATGTGGCTGGGTTTGTTCAATATGGTGTATTGGGGGCTGTGCTGTGCTCAAACAGGTACGAGGTATGAAAAGGGACAAAGACAATGATTTGCAATTCAGTGGCTGCTGTTTAGGCCATTAGAAGATAAGAGGTCAGAACAGTGCCCAAACATTCTCCCAGAGAGATTGCAGTACCTCTGACATTTTCAGATCTCAGCTAGACCAAGCCTCAGCTGCCATAATAGAGAGATGGGGAGAGTGATGCTATGAAAGGGAAGTCAAATGATAAATATATTCACATCTGGAGTGCTGCATCCAGTTCTTGGCTCCCCAGTGGACGAGTGGTGTGGACATACTGGGGAGTACCCATTCCCTGGATGGTATTGAACATCCTGCTCATGTGTTGACCCTACTGAGTGGGCAGCTACAGCCAGATTCAGTTCCCTAAACACCAATTTCTGTTGCAGTTTGAGATGCCACAGGCTTTTCCATTTGACATCCAGATCAAAGAACCATACAAACACTTAGGTTGGAAGGATAGAACTTTACTTGGGGATTTTTTTAGCTCACTCTGCTGTCACAAACATTTCAGTGGGGTCAGGTTTTTCAGGGACTTGTCAGGTCAAGCACTGAAAAGCTTGAAAGACAGAGATTTCATTACCTCCCTGGCACTGTGTTGTGGTGCTTAATCACTCAGATCAATTTTATTTGATTTTTTTATTTTTTTGGACTATCTTATCTGAATTTAATTTGTTGTAACAATTTCCTGTTGCTTTTGTCTTTTCAGGCCTGGTTCATGTTCTCTTGTCACAGGTATCTAAAGTGACAGTTATTATCTGAATTACTGAATTCCCATCCTCATTCCTGTAAAGAAAGTTGACATAACTATTTATTTGGTGCCTCAAGTTCTTGGATCCTAGTTTCATGTTGAGTTGGATCAAGGTCAGAATGCAATTTTGTTTTTTGATGTGCACCAAAAAAATACATTAAGACAAGGCAATTATGTTTATTGCCTTTCCTACTCCTCAGGAATGAAGTGTGGTGTGTTCAGTAGAACCACCTTTCACATTGGCATAGATTCATAGATTTTATCTGAACATGCAGATTGACTCAGGAGAAGAAATTCTTAACCACTGATGTTGAAAGAAAACCCTAATAATCATTTCTGTCAAAGTAAAAATTTTGTGAGACTTTCATTGGATTCAGACAAATCCAGTCTGAAGATTATCTTCCAAGCATCAGGGATCAGATGCAGAAACTCTGGAGACAGCAGCCCTGCTACACAAGACCTTCAGTAAAGTGTCCTTTACTTCCTGGTTCCTCAGGCAGTAAATGCATGGATTTAGCATTGGAGTGACTATAGTATAAATTATGGACACCAGCTTGTTGTGATCCAAGGAGTTTATGCTCCTGGGCCGGGCGTACATGAAGAGGGTGGCTGAGAAAAAAATGATGACCACAGCCAGGTGAGAAGCACATGTGGAGAAGGCTTTCTTCCTGTTCTGGGCCGTGGGAATGAGCAAAATGGTGCTGATTATGCAGATGTAAGAAATTATGATGACAGAGAGGGGGATCAACAAAATAAGCAAGGCTGAGACAAAGTCCACCATCTCTGCAACTCGGCGCTTGGTGCAAGAGAGGTTGAGCAACGGGCTGATGTCGCAGTAGAAGTGGTTGATAACGCTGGGACCACAGAAGGAGAGCTGGGAAATGAAGAAGACCTTGAGCACAGACAGCAGAAAGCCAAGCAGCCAGGAGCCCGTGGCCAGCTGCACACAGGCCCTGCGGGTCATGGTGACCACGTAGTGCAGGGGGCTGCAGATGGCCACGTAGCGGTCGTAGGCCATGGCAGCCAGGAGGACACACTCAGTGCACATCAGGGCAATGAAAAAGTACAGTTGGGCCATGCAGCCTGTGAAGGAGATGCTCTTGTTCCTCACCAGCAAGTCAACCAACAGTTTGGGAACAGTGACTGAAACGTAGCAGGCCTCAAGGAAGGCCAGGTGGCCTAGGAAAAAGTACATGGGCTTGTGGAGCTGGTGATTACTTATGATCAAAGTGATGATAACGATGTTCTCAGTGACAGTGAACAAATACACAGTAAGGAAAATCACAAACAGCAGAGCCTGTAGCTCTGTGGTGGTAGGGAATCCCAACAGGATGAACTCATGGATGTGGGTACCATTTTCTCGTACCATGATGACCTTCAACACTTGGAATGCATAAGGAGGAAAAAGAAAAGAAATAGGGACCATCTTGTGTTATCTCCCCCAAGCATCCTCTTCACACTGGACTGGCAAATACACAATTTAAGTAGAGATTCCACACCAGTTATTTCACTGACATTCTTTATTATTTATCCACCTCTGATTTTTTTTGCAGCAGGACTGGTGATTCGGATCCTGGCTCCAAGAAAATGTTTGGGCTTCACTGATTTCTTCTTGTTACCCCTATCTTCACTTAAAAGACAATCAAAGAGGAAGAGGCAAGATTATAAAGAGTGCATTTGATCTCAGTTCTGAGCTACCCCCCAGAGGGTCACTAATGCCAAGAGATGTAGAGAGAAGCACAGTCTTGCTGGATTCATGCACAGCCAGCTTGGCTTGAGCCCTTACTCTTGAATATTTGCAGAAGAAAATAAATGTTTGTTCTCTCAGAGTACTTTATTTAAAGTTATGGGATATTTGCATTTGAGTTTTTTCTTTCAAAATTCGAAAGGACCTGTGCATCTGAAAATTTCACTCATTTTCAGTGGTTTGACTAAAATAAGCCACTTCTCCCCCCAAATAACAGTTTTTATGTAGAGTCTTATACTGCAATAATAACAATAGTCACCCATAATTTTTCTGCTGCGTTAATTGATAGAATTAATATTGATTCCAAGTCTGAAAAGAACTCGGAATGCCATTTCCAAGACCAACTTATGTTGATATTCTGAGTTCGGGAGAGATCAGATGAGAAGAAAGACCTCTAACAAAATACCTGAAGTTTGATGATTTTTCTTCTTCTTTTCCACTTCTTAGGGAAGGTTTCAAACAACCTTTTTTCTACCTATTCCTGCACATTCCTACCCAATAATCAGCTGACTTTCTATAATGATGTTTAATATTTGTCATTCACAAAATATTTTTCATATAAAAGTTAAGAAAAAAATCCATTATTGTTATGGGAAAAAAGAAGAAAAAGAAATATGTATTTCTGTGATTTCATTATTTATTTGTCTTTGAGTTTCAAAATGTTTCAGATTTGATTTTTCTCTTGCATGCAGATAATCTGTGTAGAATCAATCTAATCATGTAACTTACATATTTCATTACAAGTACATCACTGCTGCCAAATAATAAAGTGACAGAATACTAAATATCATTTCATTTCTAAGGGTGGCTTTCACCATCTCCCAGCTTTCCATGAGATATAAGCTGTGGTAAAAGCTGACAGGTGAGGCAGGTAATTAATTTTCCAGTATAGCCAGTGGAGATTCAGGCAGTACAGGAAAAATAAACAGTTTAAGTGATTTAGCATGTTATAGAATACAGATCATAATTGGAAAGTGCCTGAATGAAAAGGATATCAAAAATAGAAAATAAAAATTATAGTTCCACATTCCAATATAGGCTTTAAAAATTCCAGATCTACCATATAGTACCTTAGAATATTGACTGGCAATAATTTAATTTTAAAAGGGTGATTAATTGGAGCATTTCAGGTACCTGTCCTCAAATAACAGGTCACTCTCAGGTGGCATAGAAAGATAACTTCCATGTCTCAAAAATGAAGCTTCTTAGGTGAAAAAAAAAAAGGTGAATGTTTTTTACATTCTAGTCCACTGAAAGTGGACTACAAATGCCTTTTTTTACCACATAAACATGTTCAGAAGTACTGCTACTGCATAGAAAACACAGAGAGAGAGTGAGGGAAAGGTTATATTTAATTTACACTCTCAGCAGAGGCCACAGGATTTTTAAAAGCACGTAAAGCACTCTGAGAAATTTCCATATTTCTAGTCTTTTAATCTGTTAAGCCCAGCTCTGTTTTCCTTCCCAAACAATCCCTCTCTCTTCTCTCTCACACTTTGAGAAACTTGTCCATGTTTGCCTTGAAAACTACTCACAGAATCCCAGAATGGTTTGGGTGGGAGGGACCCCAAAGCCCCTCCAGTGCCACCCCTGCCCTGGCAGGGACACCTCCCACTGTCCCAGGCTGCTCCCAGCCCCAATGTCCAGCCTGGCCTTGGGCACTGCCAGGGATCCAGGGGCAGCCACAGCTGCTCTGGGCACCCTGTGCCAGGGCCTGCCCACCCTCCCAGGGAAGGATTTCTTTCCAATATCTGATCTAAACCTGTTCCTTTTCACTTTGAAGCTCTTCCCCCTTGTCCTGTCGTTGCAGTTCCTGAAAAGAACCTGGACTGCCATTTCCAAGACACCCACAACTCATGTTGATATTCTGAGTTCAGGTGAGATGGGATGAGAAGAAAGACCCCTCACAAAGCTAGAGAAAAGGAAATTAAATGCTCTTTGAACAAGAGAGCAGTAGCTACGCTTTTTTCCTCTCTTTCATTTAGCTAAAACCTTACCTCTTTGCTTTTCTGTTTCCCTCTGAATGGCTGAAAGCCTCTGGTTTGTGAAAGGCTGTGAGCACAAACAGTTCCTGCAGGCTTCTGTCGCTTGGCTGAGTGCAAGATTTCCCAGGGTGATAAAGTAGCACTCAATATATTACCCTTCAAAGCCCAAGAGAACTGAGAACAGAATTAGAGGGAATAAATTTCCCTCCTTTTTCTAAACCTCACAAGAAGTGTTGCTCTGCTTGTTTGCTTATTATTATTATTTATTTTTATGCATTAACTAGCAATTGTAGCACTATCCATGGTTTTTGTTTTCTCCTTCTCCTAAGTCAGTGCTGTCTGTGTGAGAAGGCATCAGACTGGAACTCAGGACATTTGTGTTTTGCTGTTGGCTCAGGATGGGTAGCTTTGACCAATAAAACTTCACTTAGCAGTGCCTTAGTTTCTCCATATATTAAATAATCATTACACTGGTCTTGAAAATTGAAGTTCCACAGAGAAAGCAGCACCCAAGCTTTAAGTACCCATAATACTTGAGAGGTGTGAAAGACACCATTCAGAGAGGAAATCCAACTCCCTCCTCCTGCTGACAGCTCAGAGATACAGCCCAGAGAGAAGGCACCAAAACACAGGTGACAATAGTGCAGATTTCCATATGTGAACTACGTGACTGAACTCCCATTAAAGTCAGCCAGGAGAGAGTCAGCAGAGGAGTCTGGACAGTGTTTCACCTCATTCAGGAGTAACCAAAGTGTTTGGGATTCATTTTCCAAAATGTGTGTCTTTTGAAACACTGATGAGTGATCTTCACAGCTCTGTATTTTCCAAACCTGTGAAGATGTTTTGGATACCCAAGGCAATAACCATCTGTTCCCTCCTTCAGAGGATTAAACTGAAGCAGATTTATCCCAGACACTTATGTGTAGCTACAGTAACCTCAACTTTGTGCAGCTGGAAAATCCATTGCTTGGGAAAGTTAAGACTTCCTCTCTAGAAATTGATTCTCTTAAGAGGTGGAGTGCAAATAAATGTCAGGCAGACAGAATGTTCAGGCCTTATTTCAAGTTGTTGTCAAACAAAAAAAGGAGCAGTGAGGCACTCCAGAAGACACCTCAGTTAAGTTTTCAGGCAGGCCTTGCATGTATTTAGCAAATAAATTCCATTTCTAACTTAATCCAAGGAAATCTTGAGTTGCCCATTAAGCACACCTGTATGCTTCATGCAGAGTTACAGATCCCAGAACTCACAGATTCTGTTTCATGGAACTGCAAACACACTTTTCTGGACTGTGATACAACTTGTGGTTACTTCAGAGAAATCTCAGAGTTCACAGCAATACCAGACTGAGCACAGGGAAGCCCTGGGTGAAATGCTGTGATGTGCACAAAGCAACCAACTCTGTGGGTCTAATGCCAAGTAAAATTGGTTGGGGGGCATGGATCACTTGGGGTGGGGTGTTATTAATAACATACATGTAGACAGACCTTGTGTTTGCTGTATTTAGTGAAATTAATGTCAAGAGCTGGAACTATGGATTGACATTTGGAGTTGTACCAAGCATAATTAAAGTCATAAATAACCAGTTTTGGACACTGTACTTTTGCATGCCTGGTGACCAGAGCAGGAGGATGGAACTAAGAAAAGATGGGTATTTGTAAGTCTAATTGTAACCTGCTCATTCTCATCCTCCTCTTCCTGCTTCTCAGTATTCTGTTAAATTAATGCTCCCCCAGGGATGTAAATAGTGATAATACTAGGTGCAAGAGAACTCTGCAAAACATTCAAATAATTGTGCATATGTGACCATTTACCTTCATTTTTATGCCTTATTTTCTTGTTACTATTCACCTACCCTGTCTTTGGCCTACTTTTTAAATTATTTCTCTTACACTTTCTGCCTCCTAGCATTTGGAATTAGGAGTAAGCTTCATTTTTAGGCATGTAGGACACAGCATCCTATACACAACAGATTGGCACCAACAGAACAGAACCACCTTATGTAGGTCTTGAATAATTCTTTGCAGACAACTGTATTTTCCATAAGAAAATGAAGAGAAGCACTCCATGGAGTAACTCTCTTAAGAGTCCTTCAGCTCTGGTGTATCTAAAGGTCTCCTTTAAGATTAAATTAATTATGCTCTGAAAGTGTTTATTTCTCTCCTGTGAGTACAAGAAGCACTTTCATTTCAGTGTGGTTGGAAATGTCTATATTACAGATATTTGCCTCTACAACAATTCTTTAAAAAAACACCTACATTCAATAAAACCCAAACCCAACAACTCCATATTGGAAGTTTAGGCAGTCGCTTTCCTGCTCCTCAGAAATCTCAGTGTTGAAATGTTAGGGAATAACTGGTTGTTGCAAGTTTCTTGTTGTTTTCCCATTACTCAGGAGACAGCACTCCCACAAAAGGTGAAGAACTGGGTGGAGGTGAAGAACTGGCCCTGCTCTGGCCCCGAGCCCAGCTGCTGACACACGGCTGACAC
>JACBWW010000091.1:1279986-1298648 GCA_020086605.1 Lanius collurio | reverse complement strand
TCTTGGGTCTGAGCCTCTGACCCCATCCAGCCCGGGCCGGGAGAAACCCCCCGACCAAAATAACAACTTTAATTGCTGTCCCAGGAACACGGTGGAGAGCTGCACATCTGGAGCACTGCAGCTGAGGGCTGGGAGCTTTCCAGAAGAGACAGACTGGGAACAATGGTTGGATGTGCTGTGCTCTGTGTTAAGGAAGGGATGGATTGGGAGAAGCTGCCTCTGAGTAACAGCCACAAACAGCTTTGGAGCTGTTGGGTAAAAATCAAGGATAGAAACCCATTTCAGGTGTCTGCTCCAGGATAAGATAATTCACATCTCAGATTTTGCTGACAGTATTTCCTTCGCCTGTAGGGATTTCAGAGGGAGACTGGGATGATTAACTCAGAGGTTGATGTCTGTGCTGAATAAACTTGTGTTTGTCTTCATGGATTTCCTAGGCCATCTAAACACTGCCTTCATTCTCAACTCCCTGCAGGAGACAGGATGTGCTGGTGTTGACACCGTGGTTGGCTCCAATTGTCTGGGAAGGCACCTTCAGTAGAGACATCCTGAATGCCCAATATGTGCAGAAGAACTTGGTCACTGGAGTGGTCACTTTTGCTGTCCAAAAGTATTGGTTTGTCATTTATTTCTTGTCAAATAGTTAAACCTCTCACCTGCCAGTTATGCTGCAATACTGCTTGTGGAGCACAAGTGAGAAACATTCCAAAGACTGAATATGAGCAGCTTTAGACTGGGAGAAATGTGACATGTGAGTGTCACCTTCCAAAGTAAGCAATTGGTTGGGACCTTGTTTTGAAAAGGATGAAAGATATCCTTGGAAATACAACTAGAATTTTGTATCTCAGCCCTCAAGATAAAAATTCTAGCTCCTTCTGTGTCTCTAACAAAAAGCTTTCCCCCTATCCTGCACTAAAACATAGAAACATTTTGTAAAGTTGATATTTTATTGGGTTTCTCTAAGAGCTTAAAGTTAAAATATTAGCTCTAGTAAAATTATTAATCATGCTGTTACAGCTTGTATGTTTCTGGGGATGTTCTTTTTCAAGTTTCTGAGTAAAGAGCTAAACTCTATCTGCACTGGCAGCTTAGGGTTACATAGAGACTTCAGGTACTTCAAAGCAATCAAAACTATTTAATTGATAATTTTGACCCTCTCCTATGAACACAGACTGAGAGAGTTGAGGAAGACAAGGCTCCAGGAACGCCTTAGACCCCACTCCTGTACCTAAAGGGGACCTACAGGAAAGTGGGAGGGAGATTTTTTACAAAGGTAGGTAGTGACAGAACAAGGGAAAATGGCTTTAAACTGAAAGAGGGTAGATTTAGATTAGATATTAGCAAGAAATTCCTCACTCTGAGGGTGGTGAGGCCCTGGCACAGGTTACCCAGAGAAGCTGTGGCTGCCCCTGGATCCCTGGAAGTGTCCAGGGCCAGGCTGGACAGGGCTTGAAGCAGCCTGGGAGGTGTCCCTGCCCAAGGTAGGAGGTGGAATGAGAGGAGCTTTAAGGTCCCTTCCAGCCCCCACCATTCCATGATTCTGTGATCCTCTCGAGGAAGTTCAAATGTTACACTGCAGGAAGAGTGCCAAGGAGCAGGTAAAAGGGAAGGATGAGAAGAAGCCTTTACACCATGGAGTGATATTAGGGAGCAGCAATGGGTAGGAGGCATGTGTTCTGTGCATAGTGAAAGCTAAAATGTGCTGTCATGTGCATGGGGAAGGTTTGAAGGGCAGCAGTTTGTTAAATAAAGAGCATTAATGTAAGAAGGAGCAATGGATAGCAAAAGACAAAGAACACAAACTTGAAAAGCTGTCACTCTTCAGCAGCAGGAGCCTGTCTCCATTTTTTCCTTTCCATGTCTCTTAGATATGTCCAGTTCATAGAAGGATTCATGAGATCTGCCAACAAGTACTTCCTTGCTGGGCACCAAGTGAATTTCTACTTGTTCACAGACAATCCTGAGAAGATCTCTCACCTTCAGATGGCCCCGGAGAACCACCTGTTTGTCATCCCCATCCAGAA
The DNA here is from genome assembly GCA_020086605.1 of Lanius collurio. Lineage (NCBI taxonomy): Eukaryota > Metazoa > Chordata > Aves > Passeriformes > Laniidae > Lanius > Lanius collurio. Next base: position 1,296,624 of record JACBWW010000091.1, on the reverse strand, counting down.
TCACTCGGGGTGGCAGGATCTCTCCACAAGCCGTATGGATATCATCAGCACATACATCCACAGCCAGTTCCAGTACGAGGTGGACTACCTGTACTCCATAGACATCGACCTCCAGCTCCTGGCACACGTCGGTGTGGAGATCATTGATGCCCTGGTGGGAACCATCAGCTCTTGGCAGTTCACCCCCCCCCACGAGAACAAAGCCTATGAGACACACCCCGAGTCACAAGCTGCCACCCCTCAGGGACAGTGGGACTTCTATTACACAGCCAGCTTCTATGGGGGAAGTGTGTCTGAGGTCTACAAACTGACAAGAGCCTGTTTTAAAGGGGTGATGGAGGACAGAGAAAATGGCATTGAAGCTCAGTGGCGTGATCAGAGTCACCTCAACAAGTACCTCCTGCATCACAAGCCCACCCGCCTGCTGTCCCCAGAGTACTACTGGGCTGCAGAGCTGAGCTCACCCAGCACCATCCAGGTGAAGAGGATGTGCTCTGTGCACAAGGACAGAGAGAGGCAAGCCCCTGCAACAAAGAATGTAAAGCCTTTCCTCTTTACAGCCCCACTAAACAGAGGATAATGGGCCAAAGGAAGTTCCCTCTGTTTGCAGGACTGCACAATTTTCTGCACAACCTAGCCCATAAAGTGGGTCTCCTTAGCTAGAGACCACTAAACCCAGAAATCTCTTCTGTTACCAACTTTTTTTTCAACATTTTGCTCTTCAACAGTTCTTTCATGAGCATGTTTACAAGCACAGGCTTGTAAAATCAAAATTGATGAGCACATACTCAAAATGACAGTATTTAGGCATCTGAATAAAGTCAGTTTGCAAGCTTACAAACGGTCCCCACAGATTAGGGTGTGCAATTATATTTGTCTTCTGCTGTCCTATATTATTTGCTGAAAAGATGCCCTAACAATATGATAATTTAAGAACTTGAACAATACATTACTCACAAGCTTCAATCACTTACTCCTTAGTTTCTGACAAAATGAAAGCCCCTTCCTCATCATTCAAGCTATAGAAATATTTGATTAATTAAAAACATGTGTGAATTTACAAATCTTAAATGTGTGGGGGCTAGCAAAAGAAAATGAAATCATATTTAAAGTTTTTCCACTTTCCTTTTTCAGTATTAGCTGTATCTTCAGATACAGCAATATTTTAATGATGCAATCATCAGCCAATGATGCCATTAAAGCTTTCTATTGCTCTCAATAGAAATGAGAACAGACAAATAACTGAAAATTATGGACACAAGAAAGCACTGGGGCAAACCAATCCTGTCACACAGCTGCAGTCATAACCCCGTTGCTGAAAGGCCACGAGTCCATCTGGCACTCTTGTGTACTCCTGTCATGAATGGGTGACTTAGGCTGTCTAAAAACCCACTGCCAAAGGGATCAGAGAAAGTGCTTCTAGTGGAATATGTTGTAAAAATGCAGCTTAACTAAGTTAAGCACAAATCAGAACATGAGGGAGCGTGGCTGACCCACACTTAGGACATGTGAGCAAACCAGGCTATGCAGAAGGCTGAAGTGGATGGGACCCTCTCATTTGCCTGGGTTATACATTTGTCGTAATATCTGTTATGAATGTGATGCTCTTTGCTCCATAAATCTTGTTTGGCCTTTTAATGGTGTTATCTGTTTTATTGCAATTGTATTCCTTCAGAGTGGTGTCGCTCTAGGACACGAGAAAGAACATGAGAAAGAACACACATACAGGAGAGATTTCAGAAGGGCTAAAAGGCATCTATGTTTATTAACTTCCAAATTTATAGATTTCTTAACCAGGACAAGGACTGGGTGAACAAGGTCACTTCCTCTACAAACACATTGGCTACAAGAGATGCCCATCAGGGTATTTTTGTCACAGTGCAGGTATGTAAACATTCTCACAGTTAGGAAAACAGCTATTGTTTACATGAAAAACTGTGAGAACTCTGACTCCAAAAGTAGAAACATCAGAAAGCTGAGAGAGCTCAGCAACAGAGTGGTTTCCCAGATTTGGAAATAGAACAAGAAGATAACATCATGCTCAAACCTGGTTTGTCCAAAAACTGGGCAGTAAAAGGTTACTGGAAAAGGGCCAGACAAGAGGAATCTGTGTGATATGAGGAGTTTTCAGATCAAGATTGGTGTGAAAGTTCAGCTGAAGCATTCTGGTGAATTGAGTTAGCATACTTAGGCTAAAGTAATCAAATAATTTAAGATTAATGGAATGGGACACAGATTGAGTTATAAGACCCAGAGAAAGTCAATTCTGGTATGAACCAGCCCTTTTGAATCAGCTTAGAAAGCATAGATGATGATGGTCCAATGAAACCATCATGTTGAACTAGGTGAGGGGAGTAATTTAATATTCTTTTTGCAGCATGGCTTAATCCTCTGCTGCTATCTGATTTCTCAGTCACACTCTCTGCCACTGCCAAACGGGTTTTACATGTGAAACTGGATGCCTTGGGAGACAGGACACTGCAAGTGTCCCACTCCCACTTTCAGTGGAGAACAAAGACCTCCACAGGTCCTACAGTCCCACTCCCTTGGAAGATCCTGAGGACTGGAAGATCTCTCTTATCCATCCCTGCTCACTCCATGCAGTTTCCTTGCCCAATGCCTCTGGAAACTGGAAAAAGGTTTCCCACCACCTTCACAGACAGGACTGAACACACAAGGCACAGAGAAGAGCTGAGTTGGCAGCTGTGAATAAGGACTACCAAGTGCTCTGCCTTAGTAGCCCTCATCTCGTTAAGGTAAAAAATTTTGGCTGATCTTTGCACCATGCAAATTCGTGCCTTGTGCTGGGGTTAAACCTGGCCAGGAAAGAGGGTTAAAGGGGGTGGGTCATGGCAAAATGTACTGCAACTGCATGAATAGAACAGACTTCAACAGAGTCTGTACCTGGGCCAGAGTAACACTATGCAGTGGGACAGGTTAGGCCATAGCAAATGTAATTTTCTATTATTTCCATTCAGAAAAACACCTGGCTGCAAGTACAATAGAGAGTCTGTGCCAATTTGCAATTTATCTTTGAAGACAGTATAAAGATTTCTTGTGAGAATTAGCCTTACTGGCTTGCAGTATCTAGTGCCACTGGTAATAAGAAATCAGTCTTTAAAGGCTAACAAATGGTTTATCCTCCTGGACAATCTGACACACATTATCAGGTCTGTTGACAATGCCAAGGCCTTCCATTATCAGAGATGGAATGGGTTGTGGATATGGTAACTCATTCCTGCAGTATTTTACACAGGAAGAGCTGTAAGGGCCCAGTAATGAGGATGTACACTGATGGTAGTGAGTGGTTCTGCTCAAGAGGAAGGACAAAGCACTGACACAATTGTGTCAGGCCAGTCAGTGAGCTGGGATGTGCCACTGAGTCACACTGGGATAATGTGGGACAGGGAACCCAGAACAGAAAGTTACCATGGGTAGGTTAGAACAGGGCACAAAGTCTCCATTGCTCCTAACCTAGGAGTGAGGCTGAACCAGGATGGCTTTCAGAGCTTAAAAGAGAACTGAAGGGGAAAAATGAAACTGGTCATTTCCTCATGATCCTTAGTAGGACACATCACCTAGAAAAGATGTCTAGGATCTTTTTAGCTCCATGTACTTGTCCACACAGATTCTGCAAAGGAAAAATTTGTGTCCAGATTTCCACAAACTTGAATATGTGTCAGGATATTACGGCTTAGGCTGGCAGCTGGAGTAGATTGCTGTTGATCCCTCAGTGTCTTCGTACTTAAGTGCATCTGTTATATGAACTAGGTGGGATAGGTCTCCTGAAACACATCAGTGACAGCTCTGAGGTGCATTGCCACTTCTTTGGCGTGAATGGGGTGAGATCTCACTGATGTAATCCAGCATACCTTGACACATGGCTAAGTTGTTGTTACCTGTAAGAGGAAAATACATGATTTCATCTGAGTGAATGCGAGCCAGGTGTCCGTGTTCCCACCTAAAGAGGTTCTTATTAAATCTCAGGTTCAGATAATACGGAGAATTTACTGCTGTCACAACAGTCTTACTTTTTTTTCTCCATCCACACTAAATCTACTTGTTTTCTTGAAGTGTGGATAGAAACTGAACATGAATAAGTTAGCCCAGAGGAAACCGTATTTTGTTTTGTTGGGGCTTACAGATGTCAGTGAAACAACGGGTTTGAACATGATTGAGATAATGGGTGTAAAATAGGCAGAACAAACTAAACTAAAGAATTAAGAGTGATGGATCTGGGCAAGAAAATAGTAGGATATGTGACCAACACATAATCTGGATTCAGCTCAGATCTTCAAACTTGGAACAAAACCTGATGGGTTAAAATTGAGCACAAACAGTAACAAATAGCACCAGGTCAGAGCAGAAAGAAAAAAAAAATACAGATAACACAGGGACATAGCTTTAAGATAATCTCTGAGTTCTTCCTCCCACCAGGACTCAAATAAGTAAATAATTTTGATTTTTAAGGCAATTAATGAGCACCAGCTATCCAGATCCTGCTGGTTTTACTCCAATGAAGTAAAAGGTGACATTTATGTAATCAAAATAGTTCCATTGCATTCTCTGAACTCTTATTTATTACTCTGCTAATAGGGATATGATATTCACTCTGCCTATAATTAGACTATGGCTACAACCTTCTTGTTATGAATTTTTTCTCAGAAAACTTTTGTCCCAGGTCATCCATGATTACCTTGGACCATTTTCAAATATGAGTAGACAGCCTGTTCCTGAGAAATGCATCCAAGCTCATCTGTCTTAGGGCCAAGAAGCTACCTTCATTTCTGAAGAGGGTAAAATTTCAGATGAAAGAAGTCCCAGATTATAAAAATGAACACCAGAAACCTTCAGACCTTTTAGATTAAACCATTAATAAATTAATTTATTAATTCTCTATCGAAACATAATCATCTTCCCTAGAGAAGAGCATTGACCACAGACAGACAGACCAGGGACTTGTGTACCCGGGGTGGGCTAACTCAGATCTCAGTAAGTTCCATGGATCTCACCAAGGTACTGTGTTACTAGAAGTGGACAAATCTGTAATAGTAATATTTTTTTTCCTTTTTTCCCCCCTTTTTTAGGAGATCAGGCAGCTGATTGATTTTTGGAACCGTGTTTGTGTACTGTCTTAACATTTCTCAAGGTCAGGAATTGCATTAGGACTCAGCACACCAAATCAAAGGGCTGGGGTAGGTCAGTTTTGTCATTTTGTTGAACTGAATGGACTAGGGTAAGGCATAAGTTATGGTCCATGCTCTCAGTGGGAATCAATTATTTTGTGCCTGTTTGTCTCCCTATTAAAAGTCATGCCACCTTCAGAAATCCTTGGCTTTTAAGAGCTGACACTAAGAGAGACAAAGGCTCAGGAAGCCTTAGAACTTCTTGAAGTAGAATGGAGAGGCCTGTGTAAACTGCTCCTCATGGAAAAATAAACCTTAAAGTTGGTGCACTGAACTGGTGCCTGTTTCATACATAAGGATTTATGCTCTGCTTAGAGCCTGTAGAAATTTCTACAAAACACTTACAAGCCTCTTTATGCTTGCAGGAATGTGAAATACAGGTGGGTTTGTAGACAGGGAACACAAGACAGGAATCATGACTTGTTGCCTTCAGAGGTCAGGTTCACTCTCTGGTAGACTCTGTCATCCAAGTGTTTGAAGGAAATTCAGAGTGATGCATCCAAAAGAATTCCCAAGAATGAACCAATGTTCTCACTGAGGGAACAGGGGGCTGTGCATTTTAATTGGCACCTGGAGGAGGAAAAGGCACGTGGCTGAACCTGTCCAGGGCAGTGGAACACTGACAGGCCAGACCAGTCCAGCTGGTGAATGCAGAAGGACTGGCTCTGTCAAGGAACTGCTGTGGGTGGAACAGGCCAAGTGCCAAGCTGGTAAGGTGGAGCAGAGCAGGAAGTCAGTGTTAGTACGGACCAGAATGGAGCAGTGTGTGATGACCTAGCCTCTAGCATGATAAATCAATGGCTCAACATGGAAATTATGGCCTCTAAATAGAGATTCATGCTGTGGGTCAGGTTTGATAGGACGAGGGCACAGCAAATCCAAGCTTCTAAGAAAATACAGATGGGGATTGATAAGCAATGAGTGGGAATGGATGTACCAGAATAGGGTAGCAATCTTTAGATTGGTAGTGGGCAAACTGTGAAGCCAGAGCAGGTTAGCTGTGATGCAGAAGTGAGTATAACTAAGGGAGGAGACAGAGGTCAGTCCTCTGTTCTCCACTGCCAATGAATTTTCCAGTGCACAAAGCCACCTTCAGAAACGCCTCCAGCAGTGCTTGTGACACAGATCTGCACGTCTGCTGAACTACCCACCCCCCTACACACCCACACAGCCTCCCCCATCTCTTCCTTCTACAGCAGCCGCTCTTGGCACCCCTGTCTCTCCAGATGGTGCCTGCAGCACAAATCCAGGCTGCTGCTTCCATCTGCTGCCCACAGCACTCATTGCAAGCCACCCCTTGCCTGGGAGCCAGCAGGAACAGCAGCAGTTTGAAGCAACGTTCCCCAGACCTGTTGCACCGGGGTTACTCAGTGAAAAGGAAAGCTTGAGCAGAACTTACACCACGGATGTACCAGATCAAAGATCAGGAAACATCAGGAATCTCCTGGTGGTAGAATGTGACTGAATGATCCTGAGAAGCAGGCTTGGCATGAATGAACATAGGAACACCTCCCTCAGCCTGCTGGCCGTGTTTCTTTTGATCCACACCAGGATAAAAGTGGCCCTGGGGGATGCAAGCGTACATTGTCACATCACCTTGAGCTTCCCCATCCCCAACACCCCCACACCCTTCTCCTTGGGGTTAGTGTCAATTCATTCTTCACTCAGACAGTTCTTGTGCTCAGGATTGCCCTGCCCTCCATGTGGCACCTTGCACTTGGCCTTGTTGATCACGAGATTGGCACAGGCCCATCTCTTGAGCCTGTCCAGGTCCCTCTGTGTGGCTTAACGCTGAGCTCAGCCCAGCAGGTACACAACTGTCTTGCACTGGGGAGCCCAGAACTGAGCAGAGCACTCCAGATGTGTCCTCATCAGTGCTGAGTGTTTCCTTCCACCTTCCTTGCCAGTCTGAGCAGCAGAAAAGGCCTTGGCTCTGTGCAAGCACAGCTCAGCAATAAAAACCCCTAATGTTTACATGGAGAGTCTGGTGAGAAAAAGGGAATCAGTCTATTGTTAGCAGAGGAAATATTTTCATCGACTTCTTTATGTACTGGTAATGGTGAGAAAGAGGAGGTTTACTCTGAAGGTTTCCAGGACACTCACTGATGTTTTACACTGGGAGATACAGGAGGACACCCTGCCCTGCTTTATCTATTAGAGATACTTCTGTTTCACACTAGAGCATGTGTTTTTGAACTTTTGAGCAGTAGCTTTTGTTAAAGGAACTCACACCAGCCAGGAATAATATCTGTAATCTCTCACTGGGAAGTGATTCTTGCTTCCCTTTGGTCCTTGCTCCTGGGATTTGTTAATCTCTGGCCAGGGGTAAACAAGGCCTCTTAGGATGTAGGTGCATGTTGGCCTCATGAACCCAGTGCAACGTCCTGACAGCCCCTGGAGCTGTTCTGAAGTTTTTAAAAAATCCTAACTCTCTCCAGCTCTGATGTTACAGGGGTATAGCATCAGAAGAGGCAGTGTTCCCAGTCTCATCTAGATTTGCATTGATGTGATCCTGCCATTCCTTCAGACAATTAAATATTTGTTTTTGTTAAAGAGCTAAGAGCAATTAGCTGGAGCTAACAAGGACTTCTGCAATTAGACTCACTCCTGAGATTAAGAACTTTCCTAGCTGGTGATTGTCTCTCTCCACAATTCTCTACAGCCCGGTAGCTCCCCTGGGGGGGACACAGCTAAACACAAAGGCCTAGTTAAAACTTGGTGCAACTTTAATGCCTTGGGACGTAGGCACTCAGTGTCTTGGAAAGAAACTTCATTGAGAAGAGGGAATAGGCAGCAAGGGATGTGAGCAAGGGCACAGGGGAAGAGCTGGAGAAACTGAAAGGAAGATATTTATAATATCAGGGACTGCTGACTGACATGCTGCAGTTAGTTCCTGATCTGTCCCAATTTAAGATCAAAATAATCTGCTCATTAGCACAAGAATAATGTTCTTGTTTCAGAGGAGATTTGCTGTGAGGCCTGAAGCATTATACCTGCTGTGTCCAGGGCTGATTACAGAGTAGGTCACTTCTGTGAGGACTTCGGCAAATTGACTGTCAGAAAGGCAGGTCTGCAAGGTCACAGAAAATCCTGAGTTGGAAGGGATCTGTCAGGATCATCCAGTCCAGTTCCTGGCCCCGCACAGGACACCCCAAGAGTCCCATGTGTCCAAGAGCATTGTCCAGACATTTCCTGAGCTCACACAGACTTGGTGCAGACTTAGGATCCTGTTCCAGTGCCCAACAACCCTCTGGGTGAAAAAATTTTTCCTCATATCCAACCCAAACCTCCCCTTACTCAGCTCCAGCAATTTCCTCAAGTCCTGTCACTGGTCATGGGAGTGAAGAGATCAGCCCCTCTGCTGCCCTTCAGGACAATGGTGAAGACCACAACGAGGTCTGACCTCAGTGTCCTCTCCCTCAGGCCAGATGCCCTGCAGCAGAGCTCTGCAGTTTCAAAGGAACTTTGTTGGAACCCCGGATTGGGAGAATTTTAGTTTACCAGTGGTGACTAGCAGTGATCCTCAGAAACACACTGTATTTGACCCAAAACCCTGGGAAAAGCTCCCTAAATTGTGTGATAACACTGAGGTTATTGCTTTGTAATTAAAACTTGTATCACTGGATGGAATAGTAGAAAATTAGGTTTAGGGGATAGGTAGTAATAGGTTACAATGTGAGGGATTCTGGGTGTGGATTTATGTCTTCTTTGTCTTCTTTCTTCTTCATAAATGTGAGTGTTCTGCTATTGGGTCAAAAGTCCCACACTGCAGGGACATGAACAGCTAGTAACTGGATTGCAAGTAAAAACATATTACTTAGCATTCCATAAATGGTTAACTTAGACTTTAAGAAGCTTTGGACATTAGAATTCATGGCCATTTTCCCACCTTTCTAACCTTGGAGGCACTCTGTGCAGCTGTGGAACAGATAAGATACAATAAACAACTAAGTCTGAACAAGAATTCTTGTTCTCCTGCATCTTAATTCAAACTCTTGAATTAAAGAACTTGAGATTACCAGAAAGTGAGAAAAGTTTATAAGGCTTCTCCACAGGAGCAGCACAGAGGACACACATGACCCCAAATTATGTCATTGTCCAGTGGAGGGCTTCAAAGATGATGAGGCGACTGCAGAATCCCTCTGAGGAGGACAGGCTGAGGATGCTGGGTCTGGTCATCCTTGAGAAGACTGAGAGGGGATCTTATCACCACACAGAAGTACCTGCAGGGAGGCTGTGTAGCAGGGCATCTCCCCCACCCCAAATCTGTGCAACAAATCTGTTGTTTGTTGCACAGTCAGGTGACTCAAACAGGCCAAGCTCTCCTCCAGAGAATTATTCAGTCAATGCTGGTCTGGCATCTCCCTGCCCAAAAACATCTTCCTGTTGAAGTGAGCTCTGGAAGATAAACTGGATTTCTGACAGACAGACACCTCACTTTACAAACTTTATAAAAGCCACACCAAATTTTCACAAAGCAGAAATCTTGTATGCATTCCATGGAAATGTGTGGAGTTTCTCCTGTGAGTGGGGACGCTGCTTTGTAGTTGCTCCCCTGGGGTTAAGTGAAGGAATCTGTTCATTATCATCCTTTCTGTGGTAAATTACATTTGTTTGCTAATCAATTCTATTTCTTTTGTTAGCTTTAGTATGGGTACCTTGATATAGTGCACTGTTTTATGTTGTGCTGTAATCTCCTGGTAGTTCTTTGGGTTATTTTCTAATTACATCAACAGTGATATAAAATATGTCTCAAATATGCTTTTATATTTAAAATTAGAGATGAGATTTGAAAATATGATGAATTAAGTCTTTTATCGGTGGCTCATTTTCTTTTTTAATTAATGCTGAAAAAATATTCTACATTTTTCTGTTTTAATTTGATTTTTTTGGTACAAATTAGGATGTGATTAAAAACAAACATGTTGAGCTTCTGCAAAGAGTTACATCTTATAATTTTTCTGTGGAATTACAAACTCTCAAGATAAAAATTCTTATGACATCAAATTAAGAACACTGGACTTTTATGTTGTTTATATTTACAATTCTTTTCAGGAATGAAGGATTAATTTAAGGAATAATTGATATCCTTAACTTCCCAATATCATTTAAGTTTTGAGGATTTAATATATAGAATTTTATAAACAGTTACAGAGCACTGCAGTGGTTAGGTTCTTCAAATGTCTTGGTCTAACATGTTTAAAACAATTACTCTAAAATTGAAGAAAAATCTTTGGGACAGTGGGGCAGAAATGCAATTTTGTACACCTTTTTTTTTTATTTTTCCTCAATAACACTCTCAGACTTAATAATCAGTACTCATCAATTCCCTGGGCTCTACATTATAGCCTGAATTATGTCCTCTCCTTTCCCCAAAGAAATTTACTAAACATTTTCAGGAAATAAATGCAACTTGATGAAAAATTATTCTTCTCAGTTCTTCAGTAAAATCAGACGCCTGAATATTACTCTTTTGTTCAAAAAGTCAGAAGTATGTAAAACACAATTTTAAGGTATCTGAAAAAAAGCAAGGAAAAGAAAAAAAAAGGGGGGTTATTTATTCAAGAATTTCTTAAGTATGTGGAAGAAGTTTCCTTCCAAAATCTTGCCATAGCTTCTAACACTACCTCTTACAACTGAAAATCTCCACTCTTCTCCCTCTTTCCTACCCAAAAGCTGGAGTGTTATTGGGAATTATCTGGAAATTACTTTTACTGAACAAGAATTTAGAGTGAAAAATACCATTACAAACACCTGAAACAAAGCAAATAATCTATTTCATTTCCACACTGAAATAATTTTTCTCCATCTTTTCCTCAGGGCTCCTTTCACCTCCTTATTCCTCAGACTATAAATGACAGGATTTAACAAAGGAGTCACCACAGAATAAGAAAGTGAGAGGAATTTGTCAACAGATGCACAGTAGCTGTATTTTGGCCGCAAATACATGGAGCCTGCAGTACCATAAAAAAGGGTCACAACCAAGAGGTGTGAGGAGCAAGTGGAAAATGCTTTCTGCTGGCTCTCAGCTGATGCCATCTGAAGAATTGTGGAAATTATACGAATATATGAATAAATGATGAGTAAGAAAGGACTCAGAATAGCAAAGACAGCCACCACAATGACTTGGATTTCACTTGGGAAAGTGTTGCCACAAAGCAGGTCCAAGAAGGGCTGAATCTCACAGAAAAAGTGGTCGATGGCAGAACCACACAAGGGTGAGCTGAAGGTTATGAGGCTGTGTACTAAGCCCACAGCAGTTCCACAAATGTAAGTTCCAGCCACCAGGCTTCTGCAGACCCTGCTGTTCATGGTAATTGTGTAATGCAGGGGGTGGCAAATTGCAAAATAACGATCAAGGGACATGACAGCCAAGAGAAAACATTCAGCAACTCCAAAGAAAAGGAAGAAAAACATTTGCATTGCACATCTTGTCTTGGAAATACTTACTGTTCCCACCATCAGATTCTCAAGAATAGTTGGGATAATGACCGACAAATAGCAGATATCTAAACAGGAAAGCTGAGTGAGGAAGAAATACATAGGGGTATGGAGAGTATTGTCACTATTTATTATGAAAGCTATCACTGTGTTGGCCATCAAGGCGAGAATATAAAGAGATAAAACAGCTACAAAGAGTAAAGAACGCAAATGAGAGATTTGAGAAAAACCCAGGAGTCTGAATTCACTCACTCCACTGAGGTTCCCAAGGATCATCCTTCTCTGGTACCTAGTAGAGCTCTCTTCGTTTAGTGTTCAGTGGCTGATGAAGCTGCAAACAGCCAGGCAAATCTGCAATCAAAATACAACTGTATGACTGAACAAAGGGATGACTAAAATTTAGGAACTATCCCAATTTGCAAAGATCTTCTGAACAGATTGTAAAAGTTTCTAAAGAAAATAAGGTGGTCTTATGCATATACTTTTGTCTCTGTTTTTGACTGGTTCTTCTTCTTTCATAGCATTGCCTTCAAACTTTTCATATTCACTACTGACTTCAAATGCTCAGCTACCATTTTTAACCTGTAGAACAAGAAAAAAAAAAACACAGCAGATATCTTTTTATTGATTAATCAGTTTAAGTCCCAATATCATCAGTAGCAACATTTGAATATAACAAAGGTAATTTCTCTTCTACCTTTTGTGGAGTGTGGTGGAGGAAGAGGAAGGAAAAAATCCCTAAATTATGAGGTCTCCAGAAAAGCTTTCTACTCTGAGCACTCTTCAGTGAAGCAGAAGTATTGCTTTTCCACAGTGCTTTATTATATATATATATATGTATTTATGAAGTCCACTGAGACTGGCTAGTGCTGATTGGAGCAACAAGGAGGAGCTGTTAGAGGCTGCCTAATATGATGTGTGTAGATTAGCTGACTCACAGACATCTCTAGTTTCACACAACTTGGAAAGCTCTCTGTATAAACCCAGATAGCCTACTGCAATCTCCAGATCTGGCTTTTACATTGCAGTGATTACTATTACTTCATAATGCAGCCAAATTAATGACAGAGTTGCTGCACAGGCTTGCCCTACCTATGCTTTCTCAGTAAAATTTGAAGGTAAAGCAAAGATGCAGTGTATACTCATTTGGGGATAAGGGACATAAGACTCACTTGTTACCAAGCCTAATTTTTATTGTATCCTATTAAAAGATCTTTTTTATTGAGCTGTTGTTGGGTTCATTACATGGTTTTTTATTCAGATCCATTAGCAACCCTGCCTCGTCTCTCTCCCTGCAACACCCCTCTCAATGCCAAAGGGATTGATTAGAAGTTGAATTACTGGCTGATATATTTCCAGTCTTAAGACATCTCATTCAGTCTGATCCTTTTTCACCTGGCCTTAGGACTGTCTTTGCCCACTTTTATCCTCAGTCATTGACTGCAGAGTGACCTCTGCATCACAGTCATATTGAGTGAACAGCAGAAAGAAAGTGATTTCGTAGGCAACAACCACCTAATGTGATGTAGGTGTCTTCTGCATGATAAGGTAAGTGACAGCTTAAAAGTGCAGTATCTTGGTTGAATTAAACAGAAATATAATATGATTCACATAAATAAAGACAGAAACTATTATCCATAGAGGAAAATTTCTGAGAAATCTGAAGGACCTGTCTGAGATGGCATGAGGTGTTCTCCCATGGCAGAAGAACAGGTGGAATACAAGTAATGCCTGAAGAGTTGCAGCTCATGAAGTAGGAGATACACACAAGGAGCACACAGAACCTCTTGGACATAATAACAGGGTAGAGCAAGGGGTTGCAGATGGTTATAAAGCATCATGTGGGCTTACAGCCAGCAGGGAGCATTCTCCTGTCACTGCAGTGCAGAGCAGGAAGAGCTGAGATGTTCATGTTGTGTGGGATATGACTTCTGCATCAGCTGAAAAGGTCACGAGTGTGCCAGGTATGATGATGGTGGAGCAGCTGGCATCTAAGAAGAAAAGGCTGCTGATGAAGAAATCCATGGGGATGTGGAGCTTGGAGTCACGCTGGATGAGCACAGCCATCCCCAGATTTCCCACCAGGGCCAACAGACAGATCAGCAGAAACACCGTGAAGAGAAGGAGCTGCAACTTCAGGTTGTTTGTGAATCCCAGAAAGACAAACTCGGTCACCACAGTGTGATTCCCTTCTGCCACCTGCTGCAGGAGGGAGAGTCAAAGTTACACTGCAAAAGACAAGGTAAGCACAGACTGATACACAGTGAAGGTATAATTTTATGTATCTTCCTACTCGGGTTTTTCAAGTCCTGAACTCAAATTATCTCATAGGCATTTTCTGCCTTTCAGAAGTCTTTATTCTTTCTGTTGTTGTGGTTTCACACAACTGAGGGTCAAGCATCTAAAATATCAATTATTTTATAAGGAAAACAAAATAAGAAAAAATATTGAGGAAAACTAGATAGCTGCGAGGCAAAAAACAGGTTCACACTTAAACAGTTGCAGTACCAGGAGAAAAAGTTTATTACTAACAGAATTAAAAGTTAAAAGAGATAACAAGAAATTAAAACACACACACCCTCCCCCCTGCTCCCTTCTTCTCAGCACTTTACTCTTCCTTTTTAACTAGCACAAAAGATAACACAACATAGGATTCTAGTCAGTGTTACAGCTCTTGAAAAAAGTCTCTTTCTTATGCTTAAGGAAAAAAGGGTTTCTTCTTCTTACTTCACATGGTTTCTCAAGCTGCCCCCCAACAACAGACCCGCCCAGAAAGAAACAATCTGCTGTGGTGTAATACATCTCTTCTATGAAAAAATATCAGTTTTTTCACACTGCCACACATGGGCCATCACATGGGGTTATCAACCTTTCTTAAGGATGGGTCATTTTGGCCTGAACACAAAGGCTTTTTCTGCTACAAATCCTTAAAAGCCTCTCACTGCTTCTATATAGCCTGGCATAGGCACTCTCTCTTCACAAACTTCACAGGCCACACATAAGTTTTCCGTCCCCCCATATACTTCAAATGGATTGAAGAGACAAACAGTTTGAGATATTACAGTTTCTTACCACTGCATGCAAGAAGGATTTTAAGCTCCGCGCGAGGAACGCGGCACCGCCCCTTTTCTCCGCTGCCATTTTCGGCTCTGTCCCACATGGCTCACTTTCTCTGACTCCGAAACCTCTATGTTGAAAACTGGTCATATTCAGGCTTTATGGTGAAGGAAAGCCTTGCTCTTTTTGTGCTGCTGGCTGCAGAAAGGAGGATCCTGCTGGCTCTCGCAGGCTCCATGTGGAGAACAGGGGGGAGGCAGGGGGGGACGGGACCTGCTGGTCCCAAGAAGCCTCTGAAAAGATCCCGGCTGTGCAGCAGTCCATGGCTGGGTCCAGCTGTCTGGCAGTCCATGGCTGGGTTTAGCAGTCCATGGCTGAGTTTAGCAGTCCATGGCTGGGTCCAGCTGTCTGGCAGTCTGTGGCTGGGTTTAGCAGTCCATGGCTGGGTCCAGCTGTCTGGCAGTCTATGGCTGGGTTTAGCAGTCCATGGCTGAGTTTAGCAGTCCATGGCTGGGTCCAGCTGTCTGGCAGTCTATGGCTGGGTTTAGCAGTCCATGGCTGGGTTTAGCAGTCCATGGCTAGGTCCAGCTGTCTGGCAGTCCATGGCTGGGTTTAGCAGTCCATGCTGGGTCCAGCTGTCTGGGCTCTGGGATGGCTCCTCCCCCAGCAGCCCAAGGTCCGTGCTGCGGCATCAGGAAGAGGAGAAGGTGGCTGGGGCTTCGGCCCAGCCTGACTCAGCCCGGCCCGGCGGGGCCTCAGCCCAGCCCAGCCCAGAGGCTCTGAGGCCACCCCACCTCCCTCAGGCGGGCTGGAACAAGAGGAACTCCCGCCTTTCTGTGCGGCTTAAATGTGTAAATTCTGAGAAGTGCCATTGGTCTAAAAATCTCTATCAACTCAGATTCAACCCACTACATCCATATACTCTGAAGGAATCTGCTTATTAAGGCTAAAAATAATCTTTCTGTGCCCAGGAACAAAAAACTTTTAAAAGACCTTTCAATAACTGATTTTTACCACTTTTCCTTTCCAAAGAAGAGTAAAATTTACTTATGTAACTACTTAACCAATGTATTTTGGTCTAATTTGTTCATTTAAATCTACAGTAGTACAGATTTCCCATGGTCCCTAGTCACTTCTGTTTCTTCTTAAAAATTTAATGTTATTTAGTTTCCTGCCGAAGGTTAAACCATATTTTCCCATTGTAATTTAATTAAAAAAAAAAAATTTTTTTTGTCCCCCCTTTCCATTGAGGGAAAAAGAAAATCACTTTTCTCTTTCAACCTTTTCATAGACCCATAAAATCATAGAATATCTCAAGCTGGAATGGACCCATAATGTTCATCCAGTCCAACTCCCTGCTCCTTGCAGAAGTTCTCAGTGGTGAATGGAGAATAGATGTGCTTCAGGCAAAGTGTGTCAAGTCAGCAGGAACAGAAAGGACACACTTGCTTTCTAAACTCCTTCTCAGAGAGGAATATAGATGCAGCTGGATCCCATCCCAGCGCCAGACTCCTCAACATATTATGTCTGAAGGGTTACAGAGATGTAACTGAGCCTGTGCACACCTTTGTCCAACAGGATTAAGGATGGCAAACCAAATATAATAATATTAAAAAAATTAAGTATTTATTTAAAATAATGGCAAAGATTAAGCAAAATACCTTAATCAGAATTACTTGCCAGATAGTATCAGTGGCCAAAGTGTACAATATACTAGTTAGTATAGTGCACTATTTTTGAAAAAATAGAGGAGCAATTATAACAAACCTAGCAAAACAATTATAGACATTCATGTTACCCATACAAAAGCCATGAGTAAAAATATTTTACTCAGCCTTGAGAAGTCAACTTAAGGGGCTTCCCTTCTAAACGGAGAGATCTTCACACGCCTGAGGAGCTGTGTTTGGAGTTCTTGTCATGCAAAAGTGGGAGTGCTTTTTACAGCATAAACTGG
>JACBWW010000091.1:1150033-1229986 GCA_020086605.1 Lanius collurio | reverse complement strand
CCCCCCCGAGAGCAGCGGCGTGAAGTATTCGGTGGCGGCGGCCAGGACGGACCGGTGCGCCCGGTACTCGCGGGCCATGCCCGCGCCGCCGAAAGCCAGCGTGATGTCGCAGTACAGGCCGTGGCGGCGCTGCTCGTTCTGCCGCCACGCCAGGTCGGAGCAGTGCGCCGGGCACCCGAACTCCTCCGCTTCGGCCTCCCCGTCCGTCCCGCCGCCGCGCGGGCCCCCGCGCTCCGCCTCGGCCGCCGGCGGGCCAGGACCGGGACCGGGACCGGGACCTGGTCCGGGCCCGGGATGCGGCTGCGGACAGGCCGCGGCCGCCGCCATCTTGTCTGACATGGCGGCCGGGGCGCGGGGCTGCCCCCTGGCGGAGAGAGGGAGCCCCTGCAGGGCAATGGTGGCGGCGCCGTGAGGGGGGCCGGGAGCCGGGAGCGCCGAGGACCCGCCGAGAACCCGCTGAGACCCCTCGTCCCCTTAAGGCGGGACGACACTGGATCCCTATCCTCAGTCCGAGAGCCCTCGGGACCTCGCGGGAAACAGCGTCCCCTCAGCCCGGACCCCCCGGGTTTCCCCGTATCCCCCCATCCCCTCCGGCCGGGACAGCCCCGGCTCTCCATCCCCTCAGGAAGGGACAGCCCCGGCTCTCCATCGCCTCAGCCCGGAGCCCCCGGGTTTCCCCGTATCCCCCCATCCCCTCAGGCCGGGACAGCCCCGGCTCTCCATCCCCTCAGCCCGGAGCCCCCGGGACCCCGCGCCCCCTCAGCGTCCCCGGTGCTGCCGCGGCCCCGTGCGCCATCGGGCAGCTCAGGTACCACGGAGCAGACGCAGGCCCCGTTTCCCCTCGGAGCCTCGGGCAAGCCCGATCATTTTCTTCTTCCCTGTGCCCTCCCTGGCTGCACTTGAGGACTCATCAGGATTTCTCTCACCTCAACGCCGGTACACAGGGTTGTTAATTGCAATGAAGTGAGCTGTAGTCGGTTTTTTTCATGTTTGCTATACACAGAGTGCAGTTCCCTAACTCTTGTATAATGCTATAGCCGTCATATGTTTATGTCCTTCTGTGTATTTTCTACTTTGCTAAATTTTATCATTTCAACCTACACTGAGACAGGCACGGTGAAGTCTTTATGAAGTTTGATTTTTATTTCTCCCCTTTTAAAGCACCTGAAACAGACCCTGAGGAGTAATTGCTTTGAGGGTTGTTATTTTGCTAAATGAGAGCTTGTTACGTGTTCCCTTAGAAACGTTTTAGGACCAACATGCAGAAGCCACACAGAGGAAAAGAATAAATTAGTAATGTGTATTTATTTGAGTTTGGTTATAATACACAGACAAGGAGGACACTGAAATTATTACTGAGATATTTTTGCAGATAACATGAGTGACAGTGCACAGAGCAGCAGTTAGAGTAAAGGAAATTTCTGCATAAATACAGACACTTGAGAGTACAGGGATTTCACAGTTTTCACAGCAGTATGTTACAACTTTACACTTTAAATTACTACACCAGCTTAAGTAACATTGGTTATACATCAGCAGTGGTCCCAGGATTCAGGTACCATCAGACCAAGGATAAGAACATGGTAAACAAATTGAAAAACAACCAACAAAAAAATCCAAAGTCATGGCTTATGGGAATGACAGACACATTCCCCTCCTGGAAAAGGTACAGCCTGGTGCCAGAGTTATGTTCAGTAAGGCATACCTATGAGCCAAACTCTACCCCCCAAACCCTAAATCTCTTCTGGAAACAAAATTAAATGAGTACAGGAAAAAAAAAAGGGTGAGAGACGGTATTAAATACAGCAGGTAACAGAGGAAATGGCGTAAGTTTTGGTTTTATTAGAGTAAGTTTCTATCCTTATAAAACAGTCACTTTGCACAGTTTGACCAGGCAGCTCAATGTCTCTGTCCCAATGATGGTCTTCATACATCACAGTCCCAGCATGGCTGTCCCCTGGATAGGCTTCTGTCCTCGTGCATTCCAACACCAGCTCCTCACATGGTCATGTGCTCCGGTAGGACATAGGATATGTCATCCCAGGGGTGACGGTACAGACCCTGCTTCAATCTCTTCTGGTCCAGGTAGTGTCCTGAAATGGGAGTGGTTTGTGTTACAAAATTCCTGTCCCTCCTCTTAAGTCTTTGCCTTGAGTTGGAGTTCTGGAGTGCATTGAATGCCCCTGGGTTTCAGGTTTGTCTGGTGTTCCTGGGGCAGGGCAGCCCCAGGAGGAAGGAAAGGGCAGGGAGGACGTGGAAAACTCACCAATGAATCCCATACTCCTGCCCAGTACAAAAATGCCATTGAGAGCTCCTATATCAATATATTCATCTGCTTCTTCCCTACAAACAAAGGGAAAAAATGGTTCCTGGTAATCATCTATTTAAGGAATCAGACAGGCTAGAACTTGCTCTAGTGGCAGAAGCCACACAAATTCCCATGACAGCTTTCTGCCCCAAAAGCCAAACCAGGCTATATTTCCTTTCCAGTATGCTGGAATTCTGACTCCCAGGAGCTGGCAGTGCAGCTTCATTCTGAGCATGAAGCAAGAACAGCAACCCCAACACTCACCGTGTGAAAGAGCCACAATTCCTGAGCACATCAACAAAGGCCACTCCAATAAAGCCATCTACATTCAGGATAAGGTTTGGTTTCTGCAGGAAATAAAACACACCCCAATAAAGATGTCAACAGTGCAAATGGTGTTCACCCAGCACCTTCCACTCTAAAGGTGACTTGAGGGCTGCCTGTAGCTGGGGACACACCAGCCCAGCAATGGAGAGGCTGCTCAGCAGCCTGAGCAAGAGCCACACTTAATGGGAACGCTGGAAAACCAGCCCCAAACGAGAGGTCCATTGGGTCAACCCCCAGGTCCCTGTCATGGGCCAACACATGTGCCAACAGCCTCGGATTTACACCTGGCAGTGCCAGTGTGGACAGTGGCCATACAGATGATGGTTTGGCTTGTTCAGCATTTTCCTGGTAGCCAAATGCCTTCAACCTTTCCAAACTGCTGCTGTACTTGGCCTCAACTCTACCCCAGACACAAACCTCAGCAACAATTTATGAAGCACTGCACTGAAAATAGAGCTGAGCCCCAGTCACTTTCCTTCCCATGAAAACCAGTGCCCAGAGCAGTTCAATACTGAGCCTTTCACCTTGGAAGTTGTGATTTTTTCTACTTCAAGTGCGTAGTCCAGCAGCGGAGTGGCTGGGAAGTGCTGCTTCACGTAGTCCTTGAGAATCTGAACTCTCATGTCAGGGTTGTTTATCTGCAAGTTCAGAGCACATTACAGTCAGTGATGTTGCCTCTTACAGATACTCTTTGAAGGTTTGGGAACATTTGGTCAATAGCTGCCTCTGAAACTTGCCAACTTTTTTCCTTTGTTTTTGCTCTCCCTCATTCTTCCCTAAAAATCCCTCCAGTTTGTCCTAATGCAATTTTCTTACTGATTTCACTCGGTGTCCNTAAAAATCCCTCCAGTTTGTCCTAATGCAATTTTCTTACTGATTTCACTCGGTGTCCAATGCCCATGATGAGCTTCCCTTCTTTCTTCATCTTATTCACAAACTCCATGGGGATGATCCCGCTGTCAAAAGCTTTGCTGAACATTTTGGCTGCAGCATCCAGTGCTCCCCCAAACCGGTCACCCTGGGTGCAGGACACAAAGGCAATTACAGCAAAGGACTCCACAATTAAGATACAAACCTAAGATTATCTCCCCCATCCACCTTCCCAGTCTCTGTGGCATTCACGAGGTTTTAGAGTTGGGCAGGCACCTGAGAGAAAGCATCTGCTTATCTCTCACGAGTGCCAAATTGGAGTCAGTGCATCTCTGCTAGAGACAGCATGGGGGAAAATGCAATCCAAAGTCTGGTTTAGTAACACTTGTCAGAGTTCAGGCAACCAAACAGAGTCAACACTGACAGCAATTTGGCTGCTACAAACTATTTCTAGACTCAGAGGACACAAACTAGTCTGGCTTACTGGAAAAATGGACCAGATTTGAAACAGAGCAGTGAACTGTTAAGAGCTGAAATTCAAAGTGCAAGTGGACAGAAACTACCAATCTGTGACTGCAGTCAATCCAAGAATTAATAGTAATAAAACCTAGCAGAGTAATAGTAACAGATCTAAACCTCCTGGATGTCAGGTACTCACAATAGTAAGAAGGCCTGAAGTGAGGCTTGAGACCAGATCTTTGCCAGCCCTGGCGCAGACAATGGTGTTGTGGGCTCCGGACACGGCCGGCCCGTGGTCTGCTGTCACCATCAGGCACATCTCGATGAACTGGCAGGCATACCTGGGTAACCTGGGCACAGACATCACATCAGTCAGGGACAGATGCAAATGTAAAGTCCCTACTGTCTCTAGAGTTGAGGTGACACAAGTAGTCAGTGTGAATCAGGCCTACAACACAGAAATTCCCTCAATGCATCACAAGACTCATGGAAAACTTCATCCCGAAACTAAAACACGCTGTATGCAGCCCAAAATGCTGACATGGTGTCATGGAAGGAATACAGAGATGGCATTCCAGTGAATCTACCTTCACAAAGGAATCCTGGAGTGGGTGTTTTTTTTGCTTAAAAGTCTCTTATTAAACAAGAAAAACTCCAAAGAATCTGTGAGCTTTCACAAGAGCTGCCTCACCTCCTCTGAAACCAGAGCAGACCTAGAACCCCTCCAATTCCCATCTCCTCTTTGAAGACCTCAGTGATG
This sequence comes from Lanius collurio, assembly GCA_020086605.1. Classification (NCBI taxonomy): domain Eukaryota; kingdom Metazoa; phylum Chordata; class Aves; order Passeriformes; family Laniidae; genus Lanius; species Lanius collurio. The sequence goes on along the minus strand of JACBWW010000091.1, from coordinate 1,225,262 downwards.
GGCATCCCAGCATAGATCAGCTCCTGTCCTCGCTCGTCACAGATGCTGGTCATGAAGGAAGCTGGTTTGCGAATCAGTCCCAGCTCCTGAAATTGCAGCATAAAGACAGGATGTTAACCCACACCAGCAGAAAGAGGCAGCACAGGGCAAAGTGGGCAAACAGCAACACCTCAGGCATGCCCTTGGAGTGCTTTCCACAGCCCAGAATCAGCACAGCCAGCAGCTCACAAGTAACACTACAAAGCACAAGATATAACCCCAATGTGGCATCCAGAATCACAGCAAATGCCCTGTCTGGTTCCAAGGAACCCAAAAGCAGGTAAACCAGCACAGCTCACCCTTGCCCAGGAGTAATCCATTGGCACAGTCGGAGGAGGCACTTCCTCAGCTGGTTCAATCACTCTTTTGGCCACAAGATCCTGGTACACAGACCTAGGGAAAGATTCCATTCAGTAACTTTGGTCCTTCTACGAAATCCAAGTGAGGTGATCTAACCCAGACCTTAAAACCCCACAATGAGTAGAAGTTGCTTTCCTTAAGCAGAAATATATTCCCTACCAGGCCAGAATCAGTGCCCTGTCAGCTTTTGTTCCCTGCTGAAGCTGCCCTGTGAGTGTGACTTACTGAATGACCTCTCCCAGCTCATCGAAACTCCGAGGAACAAACACTCCAGCTTCCTTTAAGGCTTGATTCTTTGCTACAGCAGTTTCAGAGGCTTGGTTGGCACAAGCTCCTGCATGGCCAAACTGCACCTACAAACAGGAGAAGAGAGAGCAGTAAGGAATACGAGCTGTTACCTGCAGAGAGTGGAACAGAATAAAGCCCTGACTGGGAACACCAGTGCCTGCACATCTGCATCCTCTGGGCTGCCAAAACTCCTGGTTACAGCCAGAGCCAGCAGGGCAATCACAGGGATGTTCTGACCTGGAATCAATCCAGGCTCATCCATTCATGTTCCACCTCCCTAAACTGCCCCACTTCATAACTGCTTAACATGACCTTTGCCCTTCCCTCTCCAGAAACAGGCAGCTATTGGAATTTGTTGCTTTTCCTGGGATCTTTGGGCTCCCTTCACAAGTAAGCAGAATCCCCTGGAAATTTCCCATGACAGAACTATAGAAGCACAAGATCTCTTTATAGTTTATGAACTTTTGCACATTAAAGTTTACTACTGCCAGTTCTAGAAGGTTTAGGCAATGAGTGAAGTTGTGTTTTTCTTCCTGTTGTGGATATATCCTTATTTTATGCATTTGTGCCGATGTTTGCACATACCTCTGAGGAGAACATGGTGGCACAGGTACCAATGCACCAGCACACCACTGGCTTGGTGATCCGGCCTTCTTTAATGCCCCTGCAGATCTTGTACTCTTCTGTGCCTCCAATCTGCAGGGGGAGAGAGATGGTTCCAAACTGCACTTTTGATAAAACCAGCTCTGAGACACACACAGAAGCATTGCTGTTTTTATTTTTTTCCTTTTTCACTGAATAATGGCTGAAGTCTCAGAACAAAGCCTCCTGATTTTTTTTTTTTAAGTAGGGAATACTATGCTTGCCTGTGGAATACATTAAATTTCTTTTGATGAAAGCAGCAAGAAATAAAATTCTGAATATTCAGGAACAGTAGAGGTAGCTGCTATTTACCATCCTTTCAGCCAGGTCAGATGCTCCCAAAACAAAAACCACAAATGGCTATTTCTCAGGTAATATTCTCACTCACCTCCCCCAGTACTACAATCATCTTCACTCCTGGAGTATCCTGATAACGCAAGACATGATCCATAAAAGTTGAACCAGGATATCTGTGTGCAATACAGGGGAAATGGTTTTATTTCATATTTTTCTGAAAGAAAAACTTAACGCCCAACCTTCCCTTCTTTCTCCAAATTACCAACAATTCTTCTTGTTGGTAACGTGTCTGCAGAAGGTGCCAACTCATACCTGTCTCCTCCGATGGCCACCCCCTCATAGACGCCGTCAGTGGTTCGGGAGATGATGTTGTTGAGCTCATTGGACATCCCTCCAGAGCGGGACACGTAGGCCACGCTGCCAGGACGATACAGCTTCGATGCCAAGATGTTATCCAGCATGCCTCCTGTGTTGCCTATTTTAAAGCAACCCGGCTTGATCCCTCCAACCTACAAGGGAATTAGAGAAAGGTTGAAAGCCTTTAAAAATCATGAAACTGAGAAATGCTTGTATAAGGCAGTCTTGTCAGCATTTGTACAGACAAGGGAGGACAGCAAAGACATTAAGATGAGAGACTAACATGGACTTCCTGTGACTGAAGACAAAGTGCATTGTAGGATACACTTCATCCATCAGAGAAAGCTGATCTGAAGGTAAAGAAAGGCAGAAGATGGCCATCAGTACTTACAGTTGCAGGCCCAATGATGGTGACTCCCTTTTTATCAGCTGCCTTGATCAGTTTGCGCGTCAGGGCCTCCGGAATGCCCTCAGCAATAATGGCAATGGTGCGGATCTGCAGCAAGAGAAAGAAAACCATTGGCACTCCCAGGAGCTGCCCCTTGTCAGGCTCCTGAGAGGTCATACTTGGGAGGTCACTCTGTGCACTCTCATCCGGGAAGGCCCAATGCACGTATCTGCAGTCTGCCATGATCTTTACAACAGTCTCAATGCCCTGGTCAGGGAATTTTCTCCCCCTTGCACATCAGAGCAGCACTGTATTTTAATCAGCCTGAAGTAGTTGCTGCTAACCAAGAACCACCAAGTTCCTCTTAAACTGCAGCATTAGGATTTGCCAGGAACCCCCAGTATCCTCCTTACAGTTTGTAAAGGGTTAGAATTGAGGATTATCTTCTAAATTGGAAGACCAACACAATTTGCTAATGCCATCATGGTTTAAGAAAGACCGGTACCCTGCTGACAGGGTCTTCCTCCTTCTCTTGGGCTTCTTCTGGATCCTGTTCTCACCTGGGGATAATTCATGGTTTCCACAGTGCTGTCATAGGCAGAGCGCAGAGACGCAAAGTTGATGAGAACGTCCACCTCTGGGTGCTTTCTCATGGCATCTGCCATGTTCTTGTAGACTGGGATCAGGATTTCTTTGTGGCCCCAGTAGAACTTCTGCCTGTGGTCACCACTGTGGAAGAGAAGATGGGAAAGCCCTGACCTTAAGGCTGCTGGAAAGGCAAAGGGACACAGCGCATGCAGACAGAGGAGTTTACAAACCCCATTCTCAGCCCCCGAGACTGACTGAGACACTCACGAGCACGTGAGCATGTGTGGGGAGGGACCATATGACAGCAGAAGGTTCTTCAGAGAATAGGACAGAGCAGCATATGGAAGGAGACGGGCTAATGGGGACAGAGGCATCCAGCAAGATGAATAAGCTCTCCCACAGTGAAGTTACCAGAGCCTTAACTCTACTCCAAGCTGGAAGACAGAATGAGGTACAGAAAGAGTAATGAATGAGAGGCGTGCAAAGCTGTGTCACTGGGCTGGTGCTAACACTGGACTGGGGGAACAGGAGACCAGTATCTGTGGTGAACAGCCAGGACAGCAATGGGAGGGCCAGTCAGCTTCCCAATCTTGCTACAGTGGGACTCTGCCCATCCCACAGACACTGGAGGGGAAGCACCTGGGAAGGTTTCACTGTAGGTATTTCCTACACAGTAGATGCTCTGACTGGAAGTGCAGTGAAGTCTGACTGAGCAGCCATTTAAGTGTGTGGATACTGGCTGTGTTCCCATACCGGTACGTTCGTGACAGAACATTCCAGGTTTTGCCAGTCTGGCTCCCTCCAAAAGGTCAAGCAGAATCAGATAGCTACAGGTAGCCTTAAACTTTAATCCCTATTGCTTTTTCTTCCTTAATCAACTGCAGCACTGCCAGGGGCTGCCACTCACTTACAGACATAGCTATGCCTGCACTCAGCACCCCAAGGTTTGCACTTGCTGAGAAGTTATTACAGAGCTGCAATTACCATCAGAGCTGCAGAATAACAGTACAAGGTCTTAATTGTCAAGAGGAGAAGTTCTCTGCAGGACAGAAGTTGATTAGACATCAGCTCTCCAGGATGTCTGTAAATACCACAAGAATGAAACAAGGCTCCTGCCTGGCTCTGGGCTCCCACCTCACTGTACTGGAAGTGACAGATGCTGTTTCCCTTCTCCCTGCTCACCCTGTCCCACAGGGAGACCCCCACACTGAGGGGGTACAACAAAACAGCTCATGCACATCCAAGAGCCCCTCGCATCCCTGTAGGGATGAGTAAAAGAAGGTGAACACCACAAGGGAACTCTCTATCCAACTGAGGGATCCACAGGCTTCCTGCCTGCTAAGTAACCACTGCTGCTATTGGAAAGAATATGAACAAGATTTTTTTTTTTTTTTAATTTTTTTTTGCTACATACCTGCTTTAGTCTGTCAGCAGAGCTGCTATGATTCTGGATAATATTTGAAGAGGTAATTCCTGCTGCTGCAGGCATAAATTAAGGTGTCTCAAAGAAGCACACAGCCAACAGCAGGTGAGTGGAAGGAGCCTTACACAGCCTACCTGCCTTTGCTGAGCTGGGGGCTGCAAAGAAAGCCCAGGTAGTCACACCTGCCTTACTCACTGAGTGAAGAACAGAATTTGGACATCTTTTAAAAGTGCATGAAGTGGAACTTCAGTTCTGTGGTGAACATTAAGTTGTTTCAACAGTGCAGCCCCAAATCAATGATTGAAGGAAATACAGCAGCCTACAAAGCCAACCCAGGGGTGGAAGGGAGCAGAGGAGGTGTTCTCAGGATGGAGCAGGAATGGAGACCAGGGCAGAGCTCTGCTAAAGAAGCGCAGAGACTCAGTGAGGAGGAAGGTCACAGAAGAGTTGGAGGGAAATGAAAAAGCAACGCAGTCACAGGCTACTTACGTGAATGGATAAACCATGGCAGCCACTGAGGGCTCATCCCGGGAGCAAATGTAATCAAAGTCCAGCATTCCTTGGACAGCCCGGGTCTGCATCCCCCACACAATGGCTTTGGTGTGGCGGCTGAACAGTGTCGTGGCTTTACCTGCTCCGAGAGGGAAAAAATACCAAACCATGTTCCAATTGTACACCTGAGCAAGACACAAACTGCAACTCTGCCAAATGCCTGCTGAAAGGCTCCTGGATGAGTGCATTCCCCCCACCCCAAACTGAACCCAAGAGATAAACTGCAGTTTGCAGGATGGAGTAGCCACACTGTCCAAATTAAGGAAGAAATTGTAGATGAAACCGCAATCCCTTCCCTGGATTCTGAACACAACAGCCAGGTTTTGGGGCTCACTAAATGGGCAAGTGAATCATAGGAGGGAGGCTGGTATAGGAGAGAAGTGAAAACTGCCTCTGCCTTTCCTCTCATGAGCTTTTCATCTTCCTCCCAGTTTTCTTATGCAAAGCTGAAGAGAACTTAGAATTTTCTTTATTTACTTGCATGTAGCCCACAGTCTGGGCAAACCTTGGGAAGCTGGTCAGGGCACCACAGTAGAATGACAGGAAATTAAAAAAAAAAAAAAAATAAAAAAAGGCAGGAAATAGTGGGAACAAAGAAAGTAGAGGACCTCAACATACACAGGTTTTCTTTCCCCTTTTTTTTTAATGATCAGAATCCAACACAAACTAGATAGCTCCAAGAATTTATATATGTCCCAAAACTCAGCTTCAGGGGACAGAGTCACAGGAAAAGCAACAGTTCAGCCAGTGAGGATGGACTGTTGGCTTAAAGTCTATTTATACCACTTGTCATCGCACAACACATTGAGTCCCTCCTTCTGACTCCAGTAAGAATGAATTTTAGAACTTGTAAAAATTCAGAGCTGATCAAACTTGGGCTACTGCTGAGTTCTTTCTGGATTTGCATCAAAGGTAAACAGCATCAGGGATTAAACAGGACATTGTTCCTCTGGCTTCAACACAAAAATCAGTCCTTGCTCTCCAGCCCTACACATTCACAGTTCAGATTCACTGCAACATGACTTGTCATTAGAGAACGCTTACCCTGAAAATTCTGTTTACCTTGCAGGTGCCTGCAAGGGGGTACCCTGAGTATTCCCAGGAACACCAAAATGCAGACCCAGAGAGGCGATGCTGTTTGAGAGCACGCAAGCAATAATCTGAGAATTCCCCTTCTACTGTCCCTCCTCATGATAAGGGAGGAAACTTGAAGCTCTACTTTGGCCTCAGTTCAGCAGTTTATTCTCACCCAGCACAGAGCCCAATAGAGTTTTAAAAGTCCCTACAGAATAACTTCAGTCCAGCAAAGCTTGTGCTCAGTGACAAGGCAACATTTAGTTTATATGGGATTTTTCTGTACTTCCCAAACCTGATAACCAGGGCCCCTGCACTACTTTGTTTCCCTTTGAAATAAGATACCAGTTATTTATCACAATTAGTGACTCCTCCTTTTGGAAGGCAAAGGGAACAGAGTTTTTCACCATGTGCCTCAGGCTGTTTTTCTCTGTGATGGTTGTGAGGGAAAGGGAAGAAAAAAATAAAGTTTGAGACCTGGCACTCTCTCCCCCAGAAATAGGAAGTATTTGTGCAAACTCATATGTGATCTGCACTTGAAAAACTAGATGAGAAGTTCACACGGTGACAGCTAAATATGCTGGGCAAGAGAGAATGACTAGACAACACAGCAAACTTTTGGAGAGAAAAAACAGCAATAAAACCAAGAACTAAAAAAGTCAGCTGCCAGCGAGGCCAGGCACATTCAGCTGGTCACACAGGTCCTACCTGAACCAGGTCTCGAGGATGGAATTGCATCTGTTAAAGAGAGAATCACTCATGCAATGGTATGACAGAGCTGGCTGCTACTAGCCCACTGGCCAGGCACCCAGGCAGGTGCTGCAGCAGCCCTCCTGTCCACAGCACTCAGGGCTTTTGGGTTTGTTCTTGTTAAAAACAAGCAGACTGGAACCCTCTCACTGTACTTCCTCTTGATGTGGTGTTTCTGAATATCCCAGCTCAGAGCAACTCTGACTCTGTGTGTATGAGCTCATAGCACAAGTGAGCTGCTAAGACACTTAACTACACTCAAGACAAAGATAGGCAAATACCACAAAACTGCTTCCCTTTATATCTAGAAAAAAATGCATTTGTCTCATGCCCATCCTGCCTTTGGGAATAGCAGAGCATTGCCAGCAGCACTCCCAGGGCTGGACTTACCAAGAGGTGCTGTTGGTTTTGCCTTCTTAGCTGGAGCAATACCATCTGGTTTGGACTCAGAGAAGGAGGCAGTTCTGCTCGGTGCTGGAGTCTGAAAGATTCAGAAGCCAAGTTAGTGAAGGACAGTGTTCCAGGTATGGCCTGGAGCAAAGAGGATGAGATGGCCTCACTTTGGCTACACTGGTCTACTACAAAGAAAATCAAAGAAAATGAGTTTTCAGATAGGACTGTTTCAGTCAAGTGACAGAAAACTGAATGACCCAGTAGGTTCAACAGTCACAGTGTCAGATTTGAGAGGCCACATTTTCTGCACAAGTGAGATGGGCATTGGGGTGACCTCTCCTGATAAACTGCACAGGTAGAGTCACATTGGTTTTCCTAAAGCTTCCTACAAATGCCAGTGGCCAAAATCTGTTTCCAGCCTGTTTGGACAGGGACTGGCTGCCTTCATGAGGCTCCTCACCCACGTCCCCTTCCACAGTGGGGAAGGAACTCACCGAGGGGCTGCCACTGGCGTTGAGGAGGAAGTTGGCAGTGTGGGCTGCGGCGGGCGGCTGGTTGGGGATCGGCCGGTGGCCCAGCGCCATGCCCACGATCGCAGTCATGTGGGTCTCCGTGCCAAAGACATGGATGGGGATGCCCGTGGTCTTCCCTGTGGACGTACACAAGAACAGTCAGCCTACTCAGGGGAAAGCTCTGCCAAAGTGAAGCATTTAACCTTGAGAAAGCTCAGCAGAAAGCAAGTGGAAGAAACCAGATGCAAGAACAAGACTTAAGGAAAAGCTTGGTCCTTACCAACTTCTCCCATGACACGTAACCCTTCCTGGTAGTTTGGGCCTCCTCTTCGTACAAAGATCCTCACCTCATGCTCCTTCAGAGGGCCTTGGTAATCCTTAATTGCTCTCACAATGCCCTAAAAGAAACACACAGGACAGGTGACCCAGGCAGCCAGACATTTACCCTGTCCCATCATCTCAGCAACTCCTGAAAGAGATGGACTATGAACCTCAGCCAAACATGGAAGTGGGAAGAAGGGTCTGGGGCTGACAACTGTGTGTTTGCTGATGTTTGTGACTGGTCACTTACTTTAAAGGTGGCTGCTACATTGGTGAAGTTTGCAATGCTGCCTCCGATAATCAGGATCTTCCCTGAGGGACGAAACACAGGTAAATAAAACCATTTCAAGAACAGAGTACTCCAAGATCATGAAGCAGTTAAGAACAAAGTGAAACAAAGCTGCAGAGTAGCCAGTTGCTTAGTAGGAAAAAAACCCTAAAGCAGTTGTATTTAGTAGAGCATGGAAGATAAGAGCTTTGTACCAAGCAAGAATGCTTGATAAGGATCTCTCAGGCCCCATAGAAAACCCCAAGTCCTCTCTCTGAAGCAAGAGCTGACTGATTCCTTCAGAAGGCAGCAGTACATTGAAAGCTCTGCCAGTGAGAGCTAAGCATAGTAACAGCCCAGATCTGCCCAGGTTTTTCTGCCAGACACAGCTTCACAGCTTTGGAATTGCAGCATCTCCCTCACCCTCTGGGTGCTTCTCTCGGGTCATGAGGGAGAGGATGGTTTTAGCATAGTCGTAGGTCTGCTGCTCACTCGGGGCTCCCGAATATTCCCCGTAGTTTGCCAGTTCATTCACACCCCCCAGGTCACAAATGGTGTCACTGTAACAAAAAAAAAATGCTATTTAAGAGATAAGCTATAATTTGAGTCACTATAAAGGTCCTAAAGTATTCCGGGAAGAGGGGGGAGTGCTGAGGAAGCGAGGGACAGTGCTGTCTACTGAAGACAAAGCTGCTCTCCTCTTGGTGCCAGTGATGATTAATCTTGTCATGCTCCCCAGACACAAACTCAGTGACCACCACAACTATCATATTACCCTCAACAGCCTCCAGCCAGCTTGTTCCTTTAGAAGTCAGAAAGGAACTGTATCTCTAAGAAACTGTATCTAACCCTAACCTTCTCAAGGTTAAATTCCCCAGAGGACACTATGTTCTATAGCCTGGTGACAAATCTGTACAGCATCTTCATTCTGAAGAGATCCCAAACAGTCACAGTATGGGAAAAATGGCTTTAGAAGAGCTTACTTTCCATAGGTTGCATCAATTATGCTCTCCCAGCTCTTTAAATCCTCCCCCTCTGGAAACCTTGCTTCCATTACCTGTACACCACTGAAGCACCACCGCCAGCCACCATGGTCCAGATCCTGCCTTTGGGGTTCAGGATCGTAAGCTTCAGGCTGGCCCCACTCTTTGCATCCAGGTCAGCAATGTAGGCTTCCTGCAGAGAGAGCAGCACAACCTCAGCTTCCCCCTGCACCTGCCTTTTCCATCCTGAGGGTTCATAGCGCTGGGTGCAATTGGACACACAGAGCAATCACACCTCATCAGCTACAGCAAGGGGACAGCAGAGCTACAAACACAGCATTTGTCAGGGACAGAGGCCCTGGGTGTCCATCTCTCCATCACAAGACAGTCGCAAAATCTGAACAGAACTGCAGAGTCTGTTCTGGCCTTATCTGAGACTGAGACCTGAGGAAATCTAAAAATCATCTCACCCATGGTGACCACTCTGGCTGTGCTGCAGCCAGGAACATAATCACTGAGAGCTGTAATTTGGCTCAACATGGTGCTCCTGTAGCCCAGCATGCCAGGCTGCTGAGCAGCACTTCATCAGAGTTCATTAACATTCCCAGCAAAGACTCTGCCATGACAACCTTCCCAGGGACTTGGAGATGGATGATTCAGAGACAAAACCTGAACTAATCCTTTTAAGAGCAAATTGAGTTGAGTGTTGGCATCCAGCAAGCTACATGGAAAGGAACAGCTAAATGGATTTCCTGGCCACGGTACAAAAACCTTCCAACTGAAGCATAATTATAATTATTAAAATGAAAAAGTCAGGACAGAAATCTTTTTAGAGAGAGAAGAACAGACCCCTGAAATAAGTAACAGAATAATTAAGGAGAGAACTCTACTTCCAACAACCTCTGAAGCTGCTGGGACCTGTGTCTGGACCAGTGCTTGTGCATCCAGCAGTACAGACTCAGGGAATTTGGAGAGGGAAGACACACTGCTAGACAAACAAAGTGCTGCCTGCAGGCCTCATCTTGTCCTCACTTTTTGGAAAAATAGGTGTATTAACAACTTCTTACTTAAAAGTTTCAGAGATGGTGATTATTTTCTCTGGATTCACACTCTGATGCAGCATTTGCACAGAGCTGCTGCTCTGCTCTCAGAACTGTCACTGAAACACTGAGGGAGCATCAGCTCCCACAGGGCTCCCAGTAACCACTGCTCCAACAGAAAAATAGTGATGCTGAGGGGAGCCACGTGGGCAGAAACCACAGAAGGAAGCTCTGCACAGGTACAGAGCTCTGGCACACAGCTGAGGAAAGTTAAATACCATCCTCCATTAAAAAAAGTCAATTCTGAATCACAGAACTGACCAAACAGAGCTGGGAAGCAAACACAGTTCAGAGTGTGATTCTGAGCAGTCTTAGGACTACAGCTACCTGTGCACAGGTTATCATGGACAGCACTGCCAAAGTGCTTGAGACACAGCATGGAAACCACTGGAAACCATAATGCCATGGGCATACAAGCAAAGATGAATTCAGGACACAATGAAGGAATTCCATCTGTCACTTGCCTCAGGGTAAGCTTCCCTGCCAAAAGGAGGGGGGAACTCCACATCCCCCCACTTCACTTTGCAGATGTAGTCAGCCGTCGCGTCAATCTTCGCAGCCAAATCAAGGATGTAAACACCATCCTTAGTCACCACTGCAGAGAAAAACACCACAATTAGCTCTGGCTTGTACAGAGACAGATTTACTCCAACATCTGGTACCACGCAGAGGTCATTGCACAAGCTGGGTGATGGCTGTTTCCCCAGCACTGGGCAAATCTACAGGCACAGCAAGTTCCCTGAGGAATTATCCAGTAAATGTGGCCACGGTCCAGGCTCTGTCTCAGGGGCTGTTCTGTTCTAACAATGAAATTTTTTACATTCTTCAGTTCTGCCTTAACATTCCTTTCAAGGGAATTTTTCATTTCCTCATTTTTAATTCACTGAATGAATAGCTCAAAGACAGATCACTGCCACTTCCATACCTCTGCACATGGCACCTAGTGCTGCCGTGAATTACAGAACCCAAAGAAGGATCAAGAACACATTTCAGTATTTCAGGACAGAAAGTTCTGCTCCCAAAAATATCCATTACCTAATGGATTGATCTCAAGGTACGTAAAATACAGATCTTCATAAAGGTTGAACAGGCCACAGATGAAGCTGGCCAAGATGCTGTAAAGAAAAAAAAAAAGTAACACAAGTTAATGAAAGCAGCCAAATCTAAGTACAGCCTGCTCTGTTCGTTGGTATTAGCAGCAATCTGCAAATCTACTCGGCATCAATTTCTTTCATTCTCATTCATCTTCTCTGGATGGAGCCTGTGTGATGGATGACTCAAGGGAAGGAAGACCTTGATGACTCATTTTAATTACCCTCCACCAAACTCTGCTGAGGACACAGTTGCTCACAACTGTCAGAGCTGTGCAGTCTGATTTATCTCCCCACAAGACAGAAGTGCATCATTGCCTCCCTGCTGAAACCCATCTTTGTCACATCTGAGCTTCCTCAGCTGTGCTGGGGAGGAGGCTGCAGTGAACTGATGGAGTGACAGGCTCCTTCAGCCCTTCAGTACCGCACAAGGTCAGCAAGGATTACACTATGCTTTAAAAAATCATGACTCATATTAGGATAACTAGGTATGGGCATCTAATTGAGGGAGATGTAGAAGCCTTGAGATCTACTGATAAGCCTGCAGGAGAAAGAACAGGAGAATAACTTTGGAGACCAGGCCATAGCAAGGGAGAGGGAAGTTCTGAATTAGCAGTCAGATTCACATCTCATCACCATTTCACAGAACAAAAGAATCTTCTATGCTGGCACAAAGGATCAGAATTCAGTACATGTCTCCAGTCTCAGGTTGAGACCTGAGCAGGCTGACAAGTGCTGCTGCCAAGTAAAGGCTCAGCACCAGGAAACCTTATTTTGGGGTTTTACAGACAGCTCACATAAGGTCAGAGAGCTTGGATTCAGGATGCATGGCATATTCTGGAGAGCAGCAAGAAGGGCAGGAGAGTGAGCTTCAGGGTGAACAAAACAGATGTGGCACTGAGATAAAAGAGAGCAGCTGCTGCATGGCTGGTCCTGCCCAGAACTGCATCTTTACTTACTCCTTCTTGTTAGCTGGTGCATGCTGCAGGAGATGCTTCTTCACATCCGATTCATTGAGCTTCTCGTCCACTGCCACAAGCAGCTTCTGAGCTTTGGCATCCACATCTCCCACATCCACGCCCCCTTCGTGGTGGAAGAGCACATAGTCTCCCTCACGGGCAGCATATATGCACACATAGAACTCTTCCTCCTGTGCCACAGAGCAGGGACAAACATTAACCAGTGACACCCAGAGAAGACCCTGGAGAGGCTCTTGTGCCAATGCTGGGACTAGAGCAGCTGAGGCCACTGTCAAGCTTCCCAAGGAGCAGCACTGCTGAAGTAGCCCTAACACTGCCCAGGGTGTGCACCAACACTGTCAGCTCAACAGCACATTCCCAAACTCCTGCTTCCTCCACTGTACCAATCCAGCTAAGCATACAAGTCCAGAGAGATTTAAAAACCCACTTTAACAGTGTACTAACCTGTTTGTGAGGGACGAAGGGTTCAATCAGAAAGTTCTTTAAGATTCCCTTTGCATTAGCAATCTGGGGACAAAACACAAGGTAAACACCCATGACCACTTGTCCAGCACATTTGGGACAGCATAAGGAAAGCTTTGAGAATTAATCAGCACTGCTCTAAAATTTCTCCCTCTCCACTGTGCCTCGTGAGGAACCACTCCTCCCTCTCCAGCACAGCATTCAGCACTGTCACCCCAGGATATCTGGTTACAGGAGTCGGTCACCTTTCCCATTCCTAACAAGACACAGGGGTATCAAAATTACACCAGGACAGCTGCTCTCCTCTCCTGTCCCAGAGACAGCACTGTCACTGGGCCCTGCTCAGCACAGTGAGACACAAGGGTTTGAGCTGCTCTTGGAGTAGTGGAAAATTCAGAAGTGAGCTAGTGGCAGGAGCAGAGGCCTCAGAGTAGTGATCACCCTGAAATGGTATCAGGGAAAACAGAAGAGCAACAGAATCCTTTAGCCTCTTATTACAGATCCTGCTCTGTGTAGGTACTTTCCTGTTATCCAAACCCATGTTTCCAGGCTCAAGAAACATTGGGGGATACCTCCTGCTCCTGAGGACACCAGTGGGTCCAAGCCTGTGGCCCAGTCCTTGCTTTAGATATGGTTGTTGTATTGTGCTAAAGGAGTCATTTTCACACCCATCATTTTCCCAGTGGGGAGCACTCAAGATGCAGTTCCTTCTGTTTTCCAATCCCTCAGGCAGCCACATCAGCTTGGAGCTGGAGCCAGCAGCAAATCAATCCCAGTAAGGCCAAAGGCATAAATTCCTTAAGGCAGCACAACTCCATCAGCTCCCAACACACGGCAGCAGGGATGGCAGGCACTTCATTATCATTAGCACTGCACTTCTATTCCCAGGAAAATAAATATTACAGGGCAGCACCGAGTTAAAATAAGGACCTGAAGTTACACTCAATCATCAGCCAAAACACACGGGGTGGCTGCAGTAGAGGACCAGTTTATGACAACTTTTATACTGTCCTGGGAACAAAAGGGAAGCACTCACCGTGGTTTCCTGTCCCAGGCGCTGCTTGAGCCAAGCCTTCACCTCATCCAGAGTGAGATTAATCCCAACCAGTCCAAGCTTCCCACGTCTCTTGATGAGCTGATCTGGCTTCACCACTAAACGCTACAAAGGTTGGCAAGAGATGTAAAGGAAGCAGCATTAGAAAGTGACTTTGGTCAAGTGGTTCTCTGCAGATAGTGAAGTAAAAACCTAACTCAGATCTGCACAGGACATGTCCTTGTAAAATTCCTTTAATCTTTGCAAATCCAGCTCCTGGTACAACATGCCTGCAGGTTCAGGGGGTTTTTTTACACTATACTTTGAGAACAGCTGCCTTGTTTCTACTCAGCTGTGAGCAGACATCAGAGCCTGAGCTGACAGTTTGTTCCAGCCTTTTTTCATGAAAAAAACACAATAAGAGTCATGGCAGATACAGTCAGTTGCTCACAAAAAACACCCCTAAACTCCTGCTGTCACTACACTTTGCTTATGAGACTGGCTAGGGTCAGGGTCATGCACATTTCAGCCAACTGACTGTGACTCTTTATAAGATACCCGTGAAAAGCTCCCCCTGGGTTACACACATCTCTAGCTTGCAAATGTCTGTTTAAAAAACCCAACTAGAACTGGGTGTCATCCTCCTGTACTGCTGATATGTCCTGGAACTCCAGCAACTTAAGATACAGAACACACTGTTACAGTACAGGACACTGAGCATGGTTTTGCTGCTGGACCCTGAAGCCCTTTCTAGCCTTACAGAACCTGCCTTAAAGGCCCAAGAGTAACCTTGCTCCCTTTTGGCTTCCTGCAAGGCTTTTAGAAGCACTGCTAATCTCTTCCTGCAGTTCTCTCAGGCACTTGAGCATGGAACATTTAATTAGAGCAGGCTTCTATCAGTCAGTCAGTCAAGGACTGTGAGACATTCATGTTCTCCAGCCAATGACTTAATATAATTAACCACTGGAAAGGAGCCAGCTTAGACAGCTAATAAAAAGAGCTCTGGGTATGTTTTCTCTACAGAAAGTCTGAGGATATGAGACACAAAGAGAAAAGATTTTGCACTGAATAATTAAAATGTAAGTTCTCCCTGACATTTTGCTTGGATTCAAGAAAACTAAGCAGTGTCCTTACTGGACATAAAAGCCAGACACAGAGAGAGCACTCCCTGATTTCAGAGAGCGAGACTTTGAAAACAGGGACTGACATCTCTGTCTGAACCAGCCTCCTTTACCTTCTGTGCAGTTATGAGCAACTTGTTCACAGCTATCTCTGCTCCTGTATTTCACAGTCTTAAAGGAATAACTGCCCCCCCCCACCCCCAGGAGGTGATACTGAGCCTTGAAGCAAGGTTTGTTTCTTCATCAGGGCTGGGAGTGACTGTGGCAGAGCAGCAACAGCGACCAGTCCATTGGGAAGGCTCTGGAGCAGTGCTCAGGTGCTCCAGGAAGCCAGGTCCTGCTGTCCCTGTCCTTACCTCGCTCAGGAGCCACGGGTGGTCCTGTGTGAGCCGTGCCCAGTCCGTGGCTGGGGTGACCCGGGCATACTTGAAGCGGTTCTGGATGGCAGAGGATGTGCAGATGTACTTGTACAAGAACTCCTTCCCTGTCTGCTCAGAGATGGCTTTGGCTGACATGGCTACCTAGTCTGGATGGGGAAAAAAACCAAAAATCCATCAGGAACAGAGACCTGTTCTGGTCAAAAACTCCACATCCCTCCTCTCAATACAAACCCAAAGCAAACCACTCTCTCTGTTACATGTAAGATCATAAAACTCCCCTGATAAGCAAGAACTATTAGTGTTGCTTAAAACTTCTATCCCATTCCCATGTCACAAACACTATTTTCATCCAGCCTTGTCTGCAGGGAAAGGTAGAATCCCTGCAGCTTGTCCCAGCCACCAAGCTTTTCCCAAATCCACAGCCTGGAGCATCCAGGGCAGTGCCCAGCTCTCTCCAACGTCACAGCACCTCAGGTTTGCTGCTGGGGGGGGTCTGTGTAACACACCTACCACTTCTCCTGGTGCAGTTCTAGGGAGGGACCCCCTCCCTCACGCCCACTCCTCTAAGGCATCCTGCATTCCCAATCAAGCCTGACAGCAGACACATCAGCAATGCCCATCCCTTTTCTAAAGGGAAAGGAAAACACTTCTAAACCTGAATAGGTTTACAGCATTGCTTTTTCTTGTTTCAGAACCAGGTTTCTTGGAAAGAGCTTCACATCTGACAGAATAAGATGCTCAAGACAACAAAAAAGATTAAGGTTAGACAGTTTGTTTTGTTCAGGTTTTTTTTGAAGAAAATTTCCTAATTCAGTCCCTTTCCTATGGATGGTTTTCTTCTTTTTTCGAGTATATTCCAAACTGATGCAAGCAAATGATTTCTGACCTCAAGGGTGTAACTATTCTTTTTGATATGCAGCAACAAAGTCATAAGTGTCAAAGATGCATTTATTTTTAGATGTCATAAACACTTATTTAAAAGTATACTTCATCCCAGTGATCCTGCCTTCCTGTGTCACACATCAGAACTGAGTGCTGTGATCAGCCAGCAGGTTTGGTAGGGCTGGGGGGGTCAGACTGCTGACAGAGAAGCTCAAGCAGCAGCTCTTCCTGCATTTTGAGTGGCTGGGGTCGTGTCACTGTTCCCCAAGCACAGCTAGTGTGGCAGGAAACAAAAGCACACTTGGGATGGATTCTGGGAGAGCTGCAAAGCAGAAGTGCACCAACAGAAAAGAGGAGCTCAGATTCCCTCTGAGCACCTGGACAACCAAGTACTACAGCAGCTCAGTGAGACTACCTGCCCTCACAGAACAGATACCCCACATCAGCCTCACAGAGGGAAACAGTTCATGAACTCCAGTTATTTCTTGTGCTGCCCTTTGGGTAATAACCATTAGTAATCAGCTGGGCTATTCATCCTATAAGCAAACACAGAACAGCCAACGATTAACTAGCCATAATTAGAAATAAAAAACTTTCTCCCTAGAGCAGGAAGAAGGAGGTTTGGTCCATGCCAGTGCTAGTAGGAGGCAGGTTGCGTTCCCTGAGCTTCCAGAACCAGATAGGTCGGACTGAGTTAAGTGCTATTGCTGAAAGCTGGTAACTAAGCTTAAGGACCAGCAGTCAACTTTGCCACTGACATCTTTCCAAATGCAATTCCAGGATTAAAAATCACAAAGGCAAAGCTACAGAAGGGGCAAAAGACAAAGAACAGCAGGCCTGCTTTCAAAGAGTTCTGATGTAAAACCTGAACACGATTGCAGTGCAGCTTAATCTCGTTTCAAAACAGGATCAGACGATGTTTCTGCACCACCCCATCTTTCACCAGCATCAACCCCCACTCCTGTCACAAGAAACACTCGACCCTAACACTGCCTACTGAAACAGCCCCGTCAGTTTGTCAGCCCAGTGCCAAAGCCAAGGTAGCCCGAGAAGAGGGGAACTCTTGTGAGCAGCCAGAGGAGACCAAACCCCAAACCAACACCCCAGCCTGATCCTACAGGCACACACAGACACGCTCCCACAGGCACCACACCACTGCCCAGCCTGAGAGCTGCACCCACACAAGTCATCTGTACTGCAGAGCCCAAAACTTTCCACTGGAATTTGTACTTTAAGCAGAGCTATTTCTGAGAGCAAACCCTGCTCCTGCAGTACCTGCAGCCACAATTTGTTCTGCCTGGGAGGAAGATGTAATACTCCAGCTTCAAACCTCTTGGAAATCCATCAACTCCACAACCTGCTCAGGGCCTGTCCCAGAGAAACAGCGTCACATTTCACTGCAGCACAAGCAGATGGGTAGAAGAAAATGGCAAACATATTTCTTTTAAAAACCCAAGTATTTGTCATTTCTCTAGGGATTCACAGAGCCCCTGAACAGCACTGCAGAACTTCAGTACACATTTGAAAATTAAACCACTTAGGCTGATGCTGGTTATGCCAACGAATATCCTGCCATTGCAGGAAACTGGACCCAGGGTGTCCCTCAGGTCTTATTAAGACTAGTCCTTAAAAAACCTCAGTGGGAACAAATGACATACATGGGATTCTTTAAACCTGAGGGACAGAAAGAGGAGCTGTTCCTCTCTCAGAACCATTTCTGGTCTTTTTTATGCTGCTCCATTCTGCTGCTCCTCTGGTTTCCCTCACAACTTCCTCACCTCATTTTTGCAGTAACACTACTGGGGTAAAGAAAGGAAACTACAGAATTCTTACAATAGCAGTAGATGCAAAATAACATCCTTGAGTCATGGCAACAGAACAGGGGGAATGAGGCTGTTCTGACCTTATCTGCCCGAGTTTCACATTTCCTAAACATTAGCAAGTCTTTAATCATGCCCCTCACTCAGTTTTTCCACCCCTGCCTTCCTCATGGGACAGAGAGCACAAAGCAATTGCTTCAGTCTGCTGAACTGTTAAGCTAAGAGATCAGCAGGAAAATAATCCATAGGGCATCAGCAATTCCTGGCTGTGTGTGCTTGTGCAGGTCCCTTGACAACCAGGGAGATAGGATCAGAGCAGGTCCATTAAGTTGCTGCATCTGTTCTGCAAACACCAAGCAGGGGCACAGACTCCTGTCATTACAGAGGGAGAGGAACCGAATCCCCCCAGTTTCCCAGGAATGAGGCAGGTTCAAACTCTTATCTGTCAGAATAATCTTATTTTCAGTCATGTGTAGCACATGCAGTGCTGACCAGTGCTGGGGAAAGCAATGGCTGCACCTCTGAAAAAAAAAAAAAAATCCCTTTTTCTGCCCAAAACACAAGCTGTGGGACAACAATGTTCTCCTCTGCTGCTCTGTTCAGCATTCATTAGCCAAGACTGACCTGCAATTTTCTCAACATTTCAGGTCCCAGACCTTGCACCCACCAGACAAGGGCAGATTCATGTCAGCAGCACAAGATTTCTATGAATGATTTGCATTCATTTACTAAGGGCCCAACACAAACAGCTTCCCTGCAACACCTCATTGACCCTTCTCTCATCCTCCACAGCCACCAATTCAAAAAGAGCTGGATTCCAGCCTTTGCTAGCAAGTCCAGAGCAAATAAGAGACATGGATTAGATCATATTTTTGGGAGCTCAGCAGCACTTATTCCCTCAAAACATCACCTGTCAAATATATGCAAAGAAGCTGATGCTTGGGGAAAGTTCCCTGAGTGCATTGACAGAGAAAATCAGTGGGATGGTGGCAAGGCAGGCAAGACTCCTCGAGCTGGACGTTGTGTTTGCTGTGACACAACTGCTACATCTGCCGCAATATATCAGCAACCAGCTGAAGAGAGCATACAACAAATCCAAAGGAAACACAGAGGGAGAAAAAGGGAGGCATTCCTGACACAGAGCCCAGGTAAAGCCTCCCTGACTCCCAAGAAATCAGTGATGTGGCAACTGTTCAGTGTGACACAGTCTGCTCTGCAAGGGGAGAGAAAGTATTGCAGACATTGATTTAGTTTGTTTTTCTTCAGACCAGAAGAAGAGATGTAATTCGGCTTTACCAGTCTGTGTTCACACAGAATGTGCTGCTCACACATGGAATTCTCTGAGATCTGGATTGGTACCATCCTCCAATCGCACCTGGACAATGCTTCTGCCAGGAGGAAAGGACTCCCCCTCCAGTGAAGGCTTGACACCCACTCTCCCAAGTACTGGGTCAACAAACCCACACTATAAAAGCAGCCTCCCCCCTCCATCCCAGGTCATTTATTAACATAGTTCAAGCTGAGCCAGTATTTTCAGCCCACGGCAGCATGAAAAGTTACATCAGCTCCCACCTGGCAAATGCGTGTGTTTCATCAGAGGATGGTGAGGCCTCAGTGCCGTGGCCAACAGGAGGTCACGGTCCCGCACCTGTGGTTGGGAAACGCTGTGTGGGGTGATGCAAGCAGGTGCTGCATGCCCAGCTCTGGGGGAGGCTCCCTGCACACATGGAATCCCTGAGAAACACACGCAGCCAGGGAGGAGCACGGACCGGTTACATGTGGCTAACTGAGCACAGGAGACAGTCTCCCCACAGCTGGTGGGCACCCAGAGCCACAAGTGGAGAATCTGGGAATTCTCTCATTAAAGATCATCTTCTGCTGACTTGGGGCTCCTTAATGAGCTGAATCCTTAAACATTTGCCCAGTGTACAGCAGTAACAGGTTCCCTGGCCACCATGGCTGGGCAGGGCTTCCAGCTGTGGCAGTCCTTGTTTGGGAACCATTTCAGGCAGTGCTGGAACAGTGGGAAAAGCCCTGATACCTGGAGAGAGCTGCAAAGTCTCACATACAGGAAACCAAACAGGGTTTGGGGTAAAAGCACTGGACCACAGAGCTGATACTCTGAGCTCCAAACCCAGTTAGGGATCAGAAAGAGTACAAACAGGATAGTCAGGGTGCGCCTCAGTTTACAGCCTTTAGACGCTACTGTAGACAACACACAGTTCAACCGAGAGAAGGGAGAGTCTGTACAGCAGGATGAGAATTTCGAAAGCAGCAAGACAAACAGGAGGTGTTTGCAGGCAGCAAACAGGAGAGCTGGAACACAGCCAGCTGTCCCGGGAAGGGAGCGACACACGGGCTGTGCACGCTGCTGCTCGTACGGCAACAGCGAGATCCTGACGCCGGGCTGTTCCTCCAGGATGGCCACAAAAGGATTTTCGTTACGGCAGGGGATGCAAGTGCTTTAGCCAAGACCCCGTTGGACCAGGGGCGAAAAACGCGTAAAGCCGGAGCCCTTTCCCAGCCCTTCAGTAACCGCTGCGCTGTGCCCACCGCACACTGCCCGTGCCCCAGAGCCGCCCCGGCCACCGGGACACCAACGGGCATCAGCACCGCTGCGAGGAGACCGCAGCGGAGCGGCGGCGCCGCCCGCAAGGTCAGGGGCGGCTGTGCCGGTGGGAGCGAGAGGCTCCACTCCGGACCGTACCGGGCCGGCCGGCCCCGCTCCCGCCGCATACCCGCTACTTAAGTGAGCCCGCGGCGCTCCCTCAGGCTGCGGGCCGCTCCCGGAGCTCGCCCGCCCTGCCGCGGACTGTCAGAGCTGGGGCCGGCCGGGATCAGCGCCGCTCCCGGCCCGCAGACCACCGCCGCTCCCGCCCAAGGCGTGTGGGCGCCGCGGCAGAGCCGGTGCGAGGCCCCGCCATGTGCCGGGCAGAGGCGCAGCCATCCTCCGGGGCGGGTGGGCCCTGCGGCAGCGGCACAGCCACCCCGGCACTCACCTGGGCCCCGCTCGGCCGCTCCTACCCCGCTCCGCTGCCGCTCCAGCCCCGTTCGCGTCGCCGCCACCGCCTTTTGTTCGCGGAGCGCGGCCTCCCCGGCCCATCGGGCTACGGCTGCCGCCGCCGCCCATTGGCTGCTGCCGCCACCACGTGTGCGTTGCCTGAGCGCCCGCCGCTCACCCATTGGCCGCCGCCGGTGGGGCGCGGCCGCGCAGCCTTGTGGGAGTCGTAGTTCCGATACCCTCGCCCCGCCCCCGGTGGCGTCCTCGGCCGTGACCCCCCGCGCTGGACCCGCCGCCGCTGATGTCACCGGCCATGATTACGTCAACGGGTCCACCGCCCAGCGGTCCCGGCGGCGGGAACGGGGCTCCTTCCCCAGCGCCAAGACATGCCGAGAAACCTCCCACGTGTTGTGGCTGCGGGGACGGGCAGTGCCCGGTGGTACCCACGGGGGAGTGGCGGGACCGCCGGAGCCGGTTCGCCGGTGCCACTGCGGGCGGCACCGCTGGAGCGCGATCCCTGGGGACTCGGCCAACGGGAGCGAGACGAGAGCGCTCTGACTCTCACGGACCCTCCCGAAGCACCAGGAGTGCTCGGGGAGCCGGGTGTCCTGCCTCCCCGCTGCTCCGTTTCCTCACCAGCCTCTCAACGCAGCCGCCACGGCTCTCCTGCTTCCTCGGAATACCCGTCCCACATTCACTTTTCCCTGGTATTTCCAGCCTGTGACTAACGTGCTCATCAGCAGCGCCGAGGGAGCACCCGGCGTGGTGTCTGACGAGAACAGGCGGCCTTGCCCCTCTGGCCGGGGCTGTCGTGTCCCCATGACAGTGCCACCGGGCTGGGCACAATGCTCCTGTCCACCCCGCTGGGGACGGCGCGTCACACTCGGCCGTACCACTGGGGGAAAATCTATCTGGAAAACAGTAACCGAACGCTTAAACTGCCTGAAATTCCCTCCCCGGCTCCCCGGGGACGGGGTGTGTCAGCCCGGCTTCCCACTCCAGAGCTCGGCCGTGCGTGTCTCCCCACCCTGGCGTGACCCCCACCCCGCCTCCCGCCCCCGCGGCTGCCGTCGAGAGGGGCTGGGCCAGGCCCAGGGCAGCTCCGAGCGGGATCCGGAGCCTGGCGGTGCTGATCTGCCTCGTCGTGACATCAAATGTCACCGCTTCCGAGCGGGACAGATGACCCCCCCCACCCTTACTCTGAGTCACTTGGCAGGAACAAAGTGTTTCAAGCACAAATCTTGGCGCAGGGCCTGACCCAGCGCCAAAATAAAGTCAGGGCTGAAGAACCGATGGGAGTGACCCAGCAGCATCTCCCGTTCGTCGTTTATTTGGCCAGGACTAGCCCCCTCGGTACCGGGGCCAGCCGCGACCACCAAACCATTACCGAATAACCGGCTGTAGGGAGACGGTGACTGCCCTCGTGTTGCCCCTGCGGAACACACGCGCGGAGCCCGGCGGGGCAGAGGAACCGGCTCTGCCAGGCGTTCGGCCACCGCCGAGGCACCGCGGCTGTACCGAGCGGCCGCGCTCCCACCCCTCCTGGCCGCGCAGGGCGCCGGGAACGCGGGTGGAAGAACAGAATCCCACGGGCACTGAGTCGGGTCAGGTCAGAGGCTCGGCGAGGATCCGCCGGTAGCGAGCGCCGGGCCGCAGCCAGGAGTGGGCCGGGGCCGCCGCCCGGGACCCCGGGACCCCACGTGGGCACCGTCCGGGCGCGTCCGTCACTTCCGGGGCGGGGCACATCACCGGAAGCGGGCGGTTGTCCGGTAACCGTTGCTTGGCAACGGCGCGGCAGCGCAGCCATGGCGGATGATGGGACCTTGCCCGTCGTCTCTTTCGGGAGTCTGATGACCGAGGGGACAGCCCTAAGCCGGCGCGGCCAGCACGACAAGGCCCTGGCCTGCTTCAATGACGTGAGGGCGCCGCCGCCCGAGGGCACCGAGCTGCCCGCGGCGGGAGGAGCCTCGGGGTGGGGCCGCCGCTCGGTTTAGGCGGGGGAAGAGGCAGCGGGGGGACCGTGGCAAGAGGGGAAGGCATGGAGAGACGTGTCTCCAGGTCTCGGCACGAGGGGGTGATCCAGACGGGGCAGTTCAGGGACAGGGCAGCGCCTGCAGCACAGAGAACCCGTGAACAACAAGAGAAGACTTTTCAGTAAAAACCTTGTGGTTTTGTCCTCATTCGTCGTCAAGATCCATGTGGGAATTGTGCAGGTGGCATCAAATACCTGCACTTGTGTATTTGTGGCGTTGAGCCAGCACTGGTGACACGTCCAGCACTGGTGATGTGTCCATGTCTGTGGTTCCAGGCGCTGAAGCTGAGGCCAGGAGACAAGCACTGCCTTATCACCCGCTCCAAGTGTTTCCTGAAACTTGGAGACACAGAAAACTCCTTGAAAGATGCTGAAGCCTCGCTCCAAATTGACAAAACGTTCCCCGAGGTAACCAGCCCAAGGGGTAGGAGGGGGTGGCCAAGGGCTGGCCTGGATCTGTGAGGGTGTGAGGCAGAGCTGTGAGGAAAGAGCTCATACCAACCACTCCTGAGATTTCTATTGCTCTCGGAGCTGTCGAGGTGCTCAGGCACCTCCAAGTTTGGGGTTTAATGTATTCAAGTTGTTACAGCCCTGGGCTCTCACTTCTGCCTGGCAGGAGTTACTTGAGATCCTTGAAAGTTTTCCCTCATTTTAATAATTTCTTTTCCCAAATGTCATTTTAGGGGCTTTACCAAAAAGCAGAGACACTGTACACCATGGGTGACTTTGAGTTTGCGCTGGTGTTTTACCACCGAGGCCGGAGGTTCCGCCCAGATTTACAAAAATTCCAGCTGGGCATCAACAAGGCCGAGGAGGCGATTATCAACTGCCTTGGAAGTAAGAAGTGTCACTTTCTGGCCCCCATGAGCCTGGGTGATGCTGTTCAGGGCCCAGCTGATGGCAAATCAGCTCTGCAAGTGACCCAAGAGCTTCACACCACAATCTTTCTGCTTCTGGGTCCACATTTGTGGCAGATAAATCCAGAAGAAGCAGGAAGCACCACAAAGAGCCAACCCTACTCTTTATTTCTTTTGTTCTTTATTTCTGCCCTCTACACCTGTTCGTACACAGTGTCTGATCCCTTTGCTTCTGTAGGTAAATCCTAGCACTCCATTTTCCAAAATCATCATGGAAAAATTCCAGGGAATACAGATCAGAGCATCTCATCTCATCAGTGACCTGACTGTGGCCTCCCAGTACATGAGGGGAGCTGACAAGAAAGTTGGAAACACTATTTACGAGGGCCTGGAGTGCCAGGACAGGGGAGAATGGCTTCCCACTGCCCAAGGGCAGGGTTTGATGGGATATTGGAAAGAAACTCTTCCCTGTGAGGGTGGGAAGGCCCTGGCACAGGTTGCCCAGAGCAGCTGTGGTTGCCCCATCTCTGGAAGTGTCCAAGGCAGGTTGGACAGGGCTTGGAGCAACTTGGTCTAATGGAAGGTGTCTTTGCCCATGGGAGGTAGAATTTCAGGGGATGGAACTGGGTGAGCTCTAAGGTCCCTTCCAATCTAAACCATTCTGGGATTCTAGGATCCTGTGATCTACCTCCAGCACTAATTACAAATCCATTTTGAGACCTTTATCCCTATATTCAAAGTTTGGAAGGAAATATGCCATGCTACCTCAGACTGGCCTCCTGAAATCCTGACTCTCCTCCAGTTTTCATTGCACAAGAGCAGTGAAACTGTTGACTCTTGTAACAAGCTCTGCTTTCATCATTCATGGCTCAGATCACTGAGTGGGTCCTGCAGAGACAGGAAAGGCCAAGGACCTCGTGGGGTTCAAAGCAAACAGAAAACTTGTCCCTTTTCCCTTAGTTTTTCTCAGGACCTGCCCCACTGCAGGGCCCAGACACACCTCACCTGGGGCTGCCACCTCTGACATGTGAGTGGAGCACCCATGCAGGGCTCATCTGGGGCTGCCAAACCTGTCCCGCGCGTTGGAACCACTCCAGATCCTGGAGCCTGTCCCTGCCCAGCTCCTGGCACGCCCCACTCACACCCTACACAGATCCCCAGATAAGCCAGGGCCTCCCTCTCCCAAAATTTCAACATTTCAGCCCTCCCCCAGTGCCAAGGATTAACACGTACCAGTGGTGCCAGAGCCTGCAGTGCATTCATATGGGATAGTTATTTAGAAACCAGGGAAGGTTTCCACATCTGGCTTGCTTTCCTCTGTTCCTTCTGCTTCCTGAGCTTAGCACAATGCTCAGATATCACAGCTCCCAGCTGAAATCTTCCCAGCTCAGTATCCCAAGCCAAGAACTCTTAACCACCTTTGAGGCCCTGGGCTGCAGGCACAGGAGTGGATTAAAAAACTAGAAAACTTATTTTACATCAGTCAGTAGCTCTGAGATGCAGGGAAGCATGGAAACACATCAGCACGGATTTAGATGTTTGAATAGCTGGGAAATGCACACACATTAACAGGGTATAGCCCCAAACTGCTTCCCTGACTCTGCTTCACCTGGAAGGATCAGGAACAGCTGCTCCTGTGATCCACCTGCATTCGTGTCACTGGCCTGGGCTGTGGCTGTGCCTAAGGGAATTCTGCAGCAGCCTTGGAAGCTCTGTCCTTCCCCCAGACCAAACAAAGAGATGTTCCTCACTCTCCCCTCCCAGGGTACAGACAGCCAGTGGAACTGGGGGTCAGTGAAAATAAAATGGGTGTTTTGCCTTAATCAGTGCACAAACCTTTAAAATACCTTTCTTTCAATTTTATGCTTCAGCTGTGATCCCCCAGAAGAACCTGCATCCTTCTCCTTCTTCAGTTTCCATGCAGGATGTCCCCTGTCTGTAGGAGTATTGCACCATGTGAATTAAAATCCCAACAGGAGCTGGTGGATGAGCTGCATTCCCTGCTTCCAGAACGCACCAACACCCTGTATTCCATGAGAAAGAATTAGAAAACCTTTGGTTGAAATCAAACACTTCGGGCTTGGCACCTTTATGGGCATTTTACTCACAACACCCTACACAGCTGCTGTGGAGCACTAACACAGACTCCTCTGTGTCTGCAGATCTGTCTGCGTTGAAGCTGGAGAACACAGAGAAGCTGTGCTTCGTGAGCAGACAGGCAGAGGTACAGCATGGAGCTCTTTCTGAAGAAGCTTCTAGAGTTGTTGGAATGCTAAAACTGCCTGAAATGGGCACCTGAGGGGTGGCAGTACCCACAGGGACATGGCTGTGGGAGCAGTGGGCCTGCTGAAGGGCCTCTTGAGCATTAAAACACACTGGCCTGTCATGAGAGTATTTCTCACCTCCTTCCAATGCAGGTCTGGCTCAAGGCACCCAGAATTTAAAGGGGAAGGCAGAAGGGCAGGAAGAGTCACCATGGAGTAACAAAACATATCTGGGGGTGTTGCCAGTCACCCATCCGAGGCTAATGAGTAACAGCCCAGAGGTCGAGGAGGGTACAGTGAGCTCCAATATTGACTTTGGGTTTACCTGATGTTTAAGGGTCACAGTTTTGATAATGGACACTTTCTCTATTGCTTCACTTTTGGGTGCTCCATTGCAGCAGTGTCTTGTTCCTCTGAGAGGCCAGAACTAGTTCTTGCCCTTTCTATAACACCCTTGTGGTCCCCAGGGAGCACAACTGGCTGCAGAATTTCATAGCCAAAGCAGCTGGTGAGACACTGACTTTTTGTTTTAATTTAAAAAATAAGCTGTCTTATATGGAGTGCAAACAGAATTCTGCTCATTCCAGTGTTCCCCACTGATGTCTCCCAATTCCTTTTGCTTTTTTCTAGCTGCAGAGAAAAAAAGACAACCAGCAACAGCAGAACAAACCGACTAAGGATCAAAAAGGGACAAAGAAGCAGAGTCTGAAAACAGAGCGACAGCTCCTGGGGGAGCTTTATGCTGACAAGGTGTACCTGGAGAAGTTGCTCAAGGATGAAGGTGTTTCTCCTTCTCAGCAGATTCTATTTTTCTTTTATCCTTTTTAAAAATTATTCTTGATTTCTCTTCTTCTGTATAGCTGTGACTCTTCCTTAGTTGTACCAGAGCTCACATAGCACATGGTGGTCTCAGTGGTGGGACAGGCAGGTGTCAGCTCATGGGGCTGTGACTCCTCTGTGGATGTGATATAAATGCTGTTAAGGTCAAGATGTAGGAATTGGAGAAGTATCTTATTTTAGAAAAAGGCACACAGATGATTCTCCTTTAGTCATATTTCTAGGGAACTTTTCACCCAGAAATAGAGAAGTGATTAAGATTTGGTCTGCTCACAGGTTTTGTGGTATTGCCAGCGTTAATTATACATGTGGGTGGTCTGGTTTCCAGGCAGGTAAAAGCCCTCTCGGTTTCCATCTGCCAACCTGATCCACAGCACGGTTCAAAGTGCCCTGTCAATACAGACGTGCCATACAGATGTTCTGTCTGTACAGAGCAGAGGTGCTCAGCACAGCTGGCCCCACTTTCTGGGCCCCTTCTTGGCTCTGATCAGCAGGGAAGGGAGCAGATACAGGGCTGGAACACCAGCTTAGCTCACTGAACCACAAAGAATCGGTAAAAGAGTTTTTTGTTAACTCCCCCATCACCTCAGATCTGAGGAACACGGGGCATTTTCATTTCCAGCGCTGTGTCAGAGCAGGAAAATGTTCCCCATCAATTCCCCACTGAGCTGCAGCTCAGGTCTGTTGATTCTCACCTGGGTTCTGCCTTATCTTATTTCCAGACTTGATGCAGAGCAGCACAAGGCAGGGGATCAAAGTCATGGACCTGGTTTTGGATGGCATCTCCTACCTGAACCACCGCCGGGACTTCTGGCAGCAGCAGAAGCCGATGTACGCGCGGGTGCACGAGCGCAAGCTGCTGCAGCAGGGGAGGGCACAGGACAAGAAACGGAAATCATCTGACATGAGCAGATCCATCACAAAGGACATGGAGGACATTCAGTTGTGTAGGTTCCTGGCTGGAAGCTGAGTGCCTCCCACTGCTTTTGGAGCTCTATTCCCAAGCTTTGTCTGAGGGTATCCCACTTCACCAGATCTCACTTCCTGAGTATCACAGAATCCCAAGATGGTTTGGGTTGGAAGGGACCTTGAAGTTTATCCTGTTCCACCCCCCCACCATGGGCAGGGACACTTTCCACTATCCCAGGTTGCTCCAAGCCCTGTCCAAACTGGCCTGGAACACTTCAAGGGATGGGGAATTCACAACTTCCTAATGTCTCTGTGTCACACTCCAGTGTCAAACTCTGCTCCCTGTCCCCAGGTCTGGCCAGAGGCTCCGCTGAGGAAAGCTGCAGGAAAGCTGAGCGTTTACTGAGAAAGATACAAGGGTGGACAGAGGAGGAAGTTCCCAACAAGAATGAACTGATTGGGAACCTCCACAGCTGCATTGGGAATGCACACTTGGCAATGGGACAGATGGAGGCAGCTTTGCACAGCCATAAGATGGATCTGGATTTTGCCAGGAAGAAGTAAGTTCTGGGTACTTCAGGTGGGTGGGGAAAGGGGAAAGTACCTCTGTGGGCCATTACATTAGGTAATATAGTTATCACCTGGGGATTTTACAGGACTACACATTCAGCTCTGCCCAAGTATTAGGGTCTGTGGTGACTTTTTATCTTCATTATTTCAAAAATAAGGAGCCCGAAGCAGATTTTTAAGGACTCACAGCACAGGGCACATTGAAACATCTGCTGAAGCAAAGCAGAAGAACACAAGTCCCAGTCTCAGCATTTGAGCCTTGAGCAGGCACTTCCTTCCCAGGAAGATCAGGCTCAAAATTGTACCAGTTTTCTGCTACATTTTGTCTTAAACCCCTTTTCATACAGACCATTAAGCATGGCTTGAAATAAAGTCTCTTCCAGGTGCACTTGCCTGTCTGCACTGGACACATCCCACAGCTCTTCCAGCTGAACCACAGTGGAGCAAAATGTGGTCTTAGATTTAGCAAGAGTTTGCAAAGCATAGCAGAAAACATGGAACAGTGGCTTGAAGTGAAGTGATTTGGGATTTTTGTCAGTTAACGCACTGGGCTGTCAAAATGTCACTGAGTGGTTGTTTCTCATTTTCAAAAATCCTTTTGGAAATGAATGTTAGTTTAGGAAAAGGTTGCCTCTCTCGTGGTGATCGCACTCCCCGAGTGCGCCAGGTAAAGGCAGGAATTGGCAGCAGAGAGGCGGGGGCGATAGCTGGGTTTGGGATCTCTGTAAACGCCAAGTTGCCTTTAAGGACCGGCGGTGACGGGCGGGCCGCGCCCCCTGGCGGCTGCACCTGGAGACGCCGCTAATGACTCGTTAATGACTCGCGTTAATGACCCCGTGAAGGGGGTTTGAACTGGATGGTATTACCGTCCCTTCTCACTCCACCGGTCTGGGATTCCATGACTCCCATCACATTTATCCGCTCCTCGCATAGGCCTTTCCCTCTCTAAGGTAAGGGTAGGCAGAGCTGCTTCTGAAGTTGAGAACGAGGATAATTTAGAGAAAAATTAAAGCCCACAGGCTCCATTATTACGGAAGGGGCTGCCTGTAGCATGGAGCAAAGCTCAGTCCAAGCACAGGATCGGGGCTGGTGTCAGGAGGCTGCAGACACACCGCAGACGCCTTTTTGGGTCTTTGCTTTGAAAGGCAGAAATGATCTGTGAGTGTCAGGGACACAGAGGGAAACGGAGGCAAAGAAAAGTGGAAAGATTTTCCCAAGGACAGGCCAGGTTTGCACAAAAATTAATAATAATCAAAGGCAAAATGAAACCATTTCCCCTGTGTCTCATGGAGTCAGCTGCCAGACCTGTAGATAAAATCAAAAAGCAACCTTGATTTCATGACTTTCAGCCTGACCTGGGCCCTTTACTTCCCAATGCTTCCCTGAGGGCATGGGGAGCACCAAAGGGACCATGAGGCTGAAGAAATTCAGAGTGGATGAGGAACAGGACGACGTCAGTGCCACAATCCCTTTGTCTCCCCACCACAGCGCTCTGACGGACGCCGTGTCCCGGGCCCTGGGCAACATCGGCCACGTGTACACCCGAATCGGCAGATTCCAGCGGGCCATCAACACGTATGTACAGCCCAGCAGGAAAGGCATCGGGGGTTGGAGTGACCCAGGTCACAGCTCATCAGCTGTGTGTTCTCACTGCAGCTCGACCTGGGGAAATTTTCATACCTGAACCCTTTGCTATCAAAGCAGTGATTGAGTCATAACTGTAACCCATGAGGGGTGGTAAAGGTATGTCTGTCTTAACCTGCTTTAAGATGGAAGGAGAAGATTCCACTGGCCCAGTCCAGCCTGGAGAAGGCCTGGCTGTTCCATGAAATTGGGCGGTGCTACCTTGAGCTGGATAAAGCTGAAGAAGCCCAAGATTATGGCCAGAAGACCCTGCAGTCAGCAGATGAAGAGGAAGATGTGGTGTGGCAGCTCCATGCCACTGTGCTGGTGGCACAGGCACAAGGTAAAGATGTGGGCACAGGTTTTGCTCTCAAGGTGGAGAAGCTAGCCTGAAAACATCTCTGGGATTTAACAGCCAAAGCAACTGCTCAGATCAAGACTGGCTTGATTACTTCTTGCTATTCTCCTGCTCCTGGGCTAAACCAGTTGTTATCCTTGTCTGTTCCAGTGAAACTGAAAGATTACCGTTCTGCAATCATGAGTTTTGAAAGGGCTCTGGAGAAGGCGAAGCTTGTGCCCAGTGAAGCTGCTCAAAATGACATCATTGCGGTAAAGGGGGCTGCTGTGGGGAGGAGGAGCCTTGGGCAGCATCTGTGAGGAGCTGTTGTCCCAGCTGGATAGTCCAGCCAGTAATGCCATAGAAATGAAGTTTTACACTAGGAAAGGATCTCATAACGATAGCAGAGAGCAAAAGAAAACAGGGAAATGTTGGGTATGTAGCTGCATTTCTAGAACTTTCATTAAGAACCACATCCCTTTCAGGCCTTGGATGATGTGAGCAAAATCTTCATTGCGGAGCTGAACAAAAGCCACAAAGACACGACAAAGGTTCCCTCACAGCAAGGTACTTGTCGTTCACACCTCTGCACTCATCCAGAAATGGAAAAAAGACCCCACTTTCCTGTTCTGCACATCAGCAGCACCTTAGAATTCCCACAGCACCCATTTCCTTGCAAGTATTGAAATAAAATCTTGGTGAAAGTCCAGCATTGCTCCAGCTGCGCTCCCAGGTCCGGCTGTGCCCAGCTTAGAGCGGGAGGTGGCAGCGCTCCCTCAGTGTCCCCTGCAGCCCGACACTCCGGCCCTGCCCGTCCCTCCTGGGGTTCGGTGGCAGCGCTCCCTCAGTGTCCCCTGCAGCCCGACACTCCGGCCCTGCCCGTCCCTCCTGGGGTTCGGTGGGGGGGATCCTGGCAGGGCTCTGTGCCCGCTGCCCCCGGGGTTGGTCTCCTCAGGCCGTGCAGCCCAGCTCCTGCCGTCCCAGAACCTAGACGGGAGTGGGAGATTCCTGGTGAGGGTAAGGGAGTCCGGGGGCCTTTCTTGTGCCCAACTGCTGAGTGCTCGGACTTGGCTTCAGTTTCCTTTTTCCTTCACAGATCGTTACAGCAGCAGTGAAAACATAACAACCTCCATTGATAATGTGGAAGAGAAGGAGAAAGAGAACCAAGATGAAAAGCCAAAGGATTAAAAGCCAAAAGAGGAAGCCAGAAACGAAACAGAAGCAGATGGAAACGTTAAAGAGGGGGATACGGACAAGGAAATAAAAGAGAGCAATGGGGCAAAGTAGAGCCGAGGGGGGAAGATTAAATAAATATTGAACAAGAGCCATACCTAGCACTGGAGTGGTGTGTCCCTAGCGGGGAAGAGCTGATCTGAGCCGCCGCCGTACCCAGAGCGCTGCTTCCCCCTGCCCCGTACTCCCCTCTCGCGGCCCCGCGACTGTGCCGGCAGCATCCCCGGGACCGGGGCTGCCGGGCGGGGCGGGGGCCTGAGCCCTGGGGCCCCCCCGCCGCCCCGGGGAGGGTTCGGCCCGGCCCTCGGGGGCGGGCGGGCCCCGGGGCTATGAAAAGAGCCGTGGCCGCGCCCGCCCCAGAGCCGCTTCCCCGCTGCGCCGCTCCGCACCGGCGGCCGCCCCGGAGCCGCTGCCCTCACCATGGTAAGTGGGACCGGTGGGATGGGGACTGAGATCGGGACTGGGATCGGGGTCGGGGCCGCCGCTCCGGGCAACGGTTCCGATTGCCAGGAGAGCGGAAGCGCCGGCGGCGTCGCCGCCACGTGGGGCTGGTCCTCGGGGGGCGCGGAGGCGGCCGGGCCCCGAGAACGGCCCCGGGGACCCGTGGCTGCGTCCCGGGGGTCCCAGGACACCCTAGGGGCTGTCGGGGCACGGCCAGCCCGGGAGCGATCGCTCCCTCCACGCGAGCCCCTGTTCCGTGGGGAGCCGGACACAAGCGGGAGCTTTGTGGGGGCGGCGGGGGGGGCCGAGCCCGGCTCAATGGGAGATTGTCCGGCGAGACCCCGCTCCCCCGGGCTCTGCGGAGCCTTTGTCCGCCGGGCCCGGGCCGTGAAGGCGCCCGTTGTCCCCGAGCCGGCGGCGAACAATGGCCCGGGGGGGCCGCGATTGTTCCTTTGTTCACGGGACTGAAAAGCGCCTCAGTCCCCTGAGCAGCTGCCGCGGCAGAACAGCGGCCCCGGTCCCCGCCCGCGGGACAGCCCGGTGCGGGGACAGCCCGGCCCGGGGCCACCGCAGCACCGGCTCCGGCCGTGCGACCCCCTGGCAAGCGGGGCACCTGCGCTGCGAGAAGGAGCAGCTCTCCAGGTGACTCAGGCGCTTCCTCCTGTGCGAGCACTTTGAGCCCCGAGTCCGCGGGGAAGGCAGCACGGGGAGCCCGGAGGTCCCTGCTGCTCTCGGGGGCCCGTTTGTCCCCGCCTGGGTGCGAGGCTGCAGCTGACCCCAGGGCAGGCAGTGCCCGTGGGAACTGTGGGGTCCTGCTCCCGCTCCCGGGGCATTTGGAACCAAAATCCATCTGCACCTTCTGGAATAAAGAGATGGGGAAATTCAACAGCTGAAAAGTGGTTTTTTAAAACAGCATCACTCTGCAAACTGGAAAAACATTTTTCTGGCCCAAGCACAGCATTTATATTTTATGTAGAACCTCTCAATTTTTGCATCAAAGGCAAAATTCACTCCTGAGCATCCTCACTCCCATGATCTTTGGCTTCAGCAGGTCCAGTGGATCCCAGGCTGGACTGGCAGACAGGCAGCTGGGGAGGAGGAAAGTTCATGTATTGACCCAAAAAACAGTGTCTGCCTCGTTGATGCTATTGAGGACTTGCACAGCTGAAGAAATCCCTCGTTTCCTTTCAGTCCCATGTTTTCCCAGGCCCTACTGGGAATTAATCTGGGATTCTAATTACCAGAACTGCTGGCAGGAGGGGAGGGAGAGCCCGTGCCAGCTCCCAGCAGCATTTCCCGCTCACTGCTGCCAACCATGAGTGTTTAGTTTCCTCCAGCACTCGAGGTTTCACTTTCGAGTTCTGCCTAGCAGCTGCTGGGAGGGGTTTGGCTTTCCTGGAAGGTTTCTCATTTGCTCTTCCCCAGAGGAGCCCAAATTCCCTCCTCAGCTGCTGATCCTCAGTGCAGCTCAGTGAGAGACAGCGTCATCCCTGCAGGCTGCTCCAGGAGACAGCCTCTTCCCTGGGAACAGGGTATGTGATTCAGGTGAAGGGATGAGAGCGTGGCAGCTCTCAGCCTGCTGGGACTTTCAGTTCCCGTTGGGCTCCTCCACGGTCCCTGCCTTTGCATCCGGCAGCCACAGGGGTTTGTTCAAGTGTTCAGACCAAATGTGCCACAGGAGGAGCCCTGCCTGGGCTGGGGCTTTGTGGCAGCTCAGGGTGCTTAAGAAACCCCTTCCTGGCAGGGCAGGGCTGCAGCTGCTGAGGCCAGAGCAGGGCTGAACTTTCAGCCCTTGGGTGGGATGCAGGTGCCTGCTGTGGGACCAGCCAGAGCAGCTGTGGTGTCAGCTGAGCAGGGCACCCAAGTGAGGGAGTGTGGGGGAGATGCTCCCTGTGCCCCATCCTTCCCACTAACGGTCCCAGCAGGGCCACATTGTTTCTAGGGTTGCTGCCCTGCAAAGTGTTTTCTCCTTCCATTTCAGAACAGAGGTTTCTCCAAGAAGAGTCACACTTTCCTGCCTAAAATATTTAGAAAAATGTCTACTCAATCAGCAAAAGAGAGGCCTGAGAGTTTGCACTTCCCATTCCTGGATGATGAAGACACCATCTCCACACTCAAAGAATCCAAAACCTTTTTCATCCTCCGGGGCCTGCCTGGCAGTGGGAAGTCCACCCTTGCCCAGGCCATCCATGATCGGTACAAAGATGCCTGCAAGGTCATCTCTGTCGATCACTATAAAATTACACCGTTAATAAGAAGCTCCATTCCTGAAGAGTACTCCAAGGTGGATGAGGATCTAGTTGACTATTGCAAACGGGAGATCAGTGTCATCGTTTTGGATGACACTCACCACGAGCGGGAACGGCTGGACCAGATCTTTGACATTGCTGACAAGTACCGGTACAAAGTCATCTTCGCTGAGCCCAAAACCCCGTGGCGCTTGGATTGTCCCCAGCTAAAGGACAAGAATCAATGGAAACTATCCGTGGAAGAGCTGAAGAAGATGAAGCCAAGCTTGGAGAAGGAATTCCTCCCCATGTATTTTGGGTGGTTTTTGAGCAAAAGAAGTTCGGAGATCCTGAGGAAGGCTGGCCAGGCATTCCTGGATGAGCTTGGGAGTCTCAAAGCCTTCAAAAAGGAGAGTAAATACTGTATGTATAGATGTCGTCTTACCATGTTTTTACCTGTCGATGTTAACATCAGCAGCTTCTAAAGTCAATTTTTAAAGCTGTCAACAAGAAAAGCTTTGTAAAGCTACTAATCTGGTGTTCATAGCTGACAAAGTTGCTTTTTAAAGTAAAGAGTTTTTCCCAAGTTTGTTTAGCTCTGGCCCCCCAGGGCACTGGGCTCGGGGTGGCAGCAGCAGGACATGGGGTCCTGGGTTTCCCCTGGTTCCAATGGGTTGGGTGGGAAAAAGGCAGAGAAAGAAATGGGAAAGGCTGAACAATCCCATTCCTTAGGGGACTCTCACATTGTCAGGTTTAAGATGAGCCACGGTGATGCACAAAAGCTGCTGTTCTCTGGCTCCATCTGCAGAGCGCCTGGGAGGAGGGAGGGGTTTGGCTTCCCACCCAGTGCTCCCCAGCAGTCAGAGAGATGAGATGTGAAGGCAGGGGTGGGGAAGGGAGCCGAGATGGGACTGGGGCTGGTGGGTTGGCATCGGGGGGATCACTTTGGGACAGTGACATTGTTTACCTGTATCTGCAGTTCCTTCTACTACCGACGATCCCAAAATAAAAATAGATCTCACCAGCTACTTTGTGAAGAGGCCACCTGGGGTCCTGCACTGCACCACGAAATACACCGACTTTGGAAAAGCAGCCGGAGCCGAGGAATATGCACAGCAGGAAGTGAGTGTTGGGGTCCCACCTCCTCCCCACACCCACTGTGTCCCCTCACCCCCCAGAGGGGTGTCCATGAGCCTGGGGAAGAGTTGGGGATGGGCTTTGCTCTGAGTCAAGAGGCCAAATATAGGGACAGGAGCTACGTCCATGTGGCTTGTGCAAGAGAAAACGCAGAATTGTGGAGATGGTGATTGTTTCCTATTTCCAAACAAAATACTCCCACTGTCCCCAATCACACATGACTTCCAGCATCATCTCTTGACAGCTTGAATTGAATGATGATGAATTGAAGTATTTACATTCCCAGACCGATTATTTCAGAGCACACAAGCCCAGGTTAAATACTGGAAGGACAAAGACGTTACCAGCTCCAAATCCACAGAGCTGGGACATCAGGCACTGACTTTCTCCTTGCTCTGGGTTATTTTGACCATGTCACAGCAACACCTGCCATGAGCAGCCACATCCCCGAGCCTGGGGGCAGTGAATCCCCACCCACAGGCACTAATCCCATTGTGTGCATGTCCCTCTCCTCCAGGCTGTGAAGGCTTCCTACGGCAAAGGCTTCACCCTCTCCATCTCAGCGCTGTTCATCACCACAAAGACTGTCGGGGCTCGCATCGAGCTGAGCGAGCAGCAGCTGCTGCTGTGGCCCGGGGACGCCGACAAGATCCCGCCCATGGACAACCTCCCGCGGGGCAGCCGGGCCCACATCACCCTCGGCTGCGCCAACGGCGTCGAAGCCGTCCAGACCGGGCTCGACCTGCTCGAGTTTGTGAAGCTGGAAAAGGCGGGGAACAAAGGGGAGCAAGTGGGGGAAATCGGAGGAGGGAAACTGCTGTATTTTGATAACGGTATGTGGATGCTTGTGCTGTCTAAAAAGATTGATGTGAGGGCAGTATTCTCGGGATACTATGGGAAGGGGAAACTCGTGCCAACGCAGAGCACCAACAAACGGGGCTCTGCCTTTAGCTCCTGCACCATCATCTAGGAGCACGGCCAGGGCAGCTCCTCGGTTTGTTTTTAAAAAGTAACTCCTGTAACCTTAAAAGTGTAAAGAGAAATAATTCTACCTTACTAAAGTCAACCCTTCTGCCCACCCCAGCGTGAAGCCTCTGGGGAGTTATCAGTCTCAGAAAAGGAAGAAAACAAGCAACTCCTGACTGAAACTGTCACAGATTTTAATGTGAGTTTTGGAGGGAACCAGCTGGGGTGTCCTGCTTGTTTTCTTCCTTGGAGAAAGATCAACTCTGGGCTTTTATCACTTCCCTCTGAACCACAATCGTTCGATCTTTACCTGTTGGCACTGACCAAAGCCTGTCAGTCGCTGGTCTGAAGCCAAGGGAACTGCAGGATGTCCCTCCCCTCCCACACCCAGGGACTGACATCGGCCGTTCTGGCAGCCAATTACAGGGTCAGACCTAGCAAGACTCAGGCACGGGTCACTCCTGTCAGGGGTGCTGTCCTTACCAAGGGTTTGGCCTCTAAGGACAGACCTTGCTGAGGGCAGCAGGTCCTGGCAGCCCTCATCGCAGGCCGGTCCCGCAGCTGCCCAGTGGGCTCCATCCCAGCTCCCCTCCCTCACAGCAGAAATGCTCTGGGGGCAGCCAGGAGGAGGGCACTGTGCCAGGTGACATCTTAAAGACACCAGCCATGGACTTAGGGGGAGTCAAGTGAAACACCAGCACAGGGAGCCAATTCCTGCAAAGCAGCTCCACCTGGGCTGGACCAAGCACCATCCCATGTCCTGTAGGGAACAATCCTGCCTTGGCAGGGAGTGGAAGAGATGAACTAACATCTTTTCCATCTTATTTGATAGAAACTAAAATCATGTCTGAAGTACAGAACTGGACTTCATGCAAGATTTTACTCCCTTCCTCTAATGCATTTGAATGTTAAGAGTTAGGCTGGAGTAACCCCGTAGTGTAGGAAGTGGAGGCACTGTAACCGTGTAACTCACGTCTGCTCAAACCTAAACCCCGTCTGGAAGTTACTGACCCAGAACTTCTGTCATTAAATCTGTTTTATTGAAACTTGGGTTTGTGCTCTGCCAGGCCCAGCGGGGCGGTGGCTCCTGGGCATTGTTTAACACAAAGCTCCACTAACAGCCCCAGGTCAGGTCCCAGCTCGACCTCCTGCTCTGGCTCAGGGTCTGGGGAGCAGCAGAGTGACATTAACCCGCACTAACACTGTAAATACTGACTGTGTTTGAGGCGTGGGCTGGGCTGGGGCTGGGCACAGCTCACCCCGAGTCCAATGCTGCCAGGGCAAGGAGCATTTCTCCTGTGAATGTTGAGGCCAAAAGCAGGGAGAGCTTTGGTGCTTGTCTGGTACCAAACACTCTGCCATGAAAGCAAAATACTTCCTGCTGTTCCAAAGCAAAGGATTAAATTCTCATTGTAACATGAAATAGTGAACTATAAACCCACCCAGAGCACGTGTGACCCTCCATGGAGAAACCCTTCCAAGCTTTCACACTGGCAGCAGCTGAGTGCCCAAGGCTCAGCCAGGGCCTCTCCTGACAGAACCTCAAGGGTTTGTTCCACCAAAGCTCTACAAGGTATTTGCCAGCACTGGCTCAGGGGCTGGCTGAGCCCACACCCCCAGCGCCCAGGTCACTCCAGCACTGGAATATCTCCTTCATCTGCCTGTTCAAGAACAACAGTGACACTGCCGTCGTTTGAGTTTTTATTAGTTTGTACATCATATACAGTTTATAATAAAGTAAAACCGATTGCATATGGGTCTGCTCAGGCTGATTTCCCATACAAACACGGCATCAGGAGTTCTGCTAAGGAAGTAAACAACAAATATTCACATTTTTACCATTCACATCCTAGAAAGGTCCAAGAGGGACAGTCGGTACCGATGCGGAGCCCGGCTGGGAGAGGATGAGGAGTTTGGCAAAGCAATGGGACAGTGATTGCTCCATGCAGTTCCCCTTTCCTCCCAGGGAAAGGTTGAGCTATGTACACTGAGGTAAACATTCCGAATTCCAATTCAGATAAATACGGCAGCGCAGGGACAAGCTCCTCTCCGAGTGGCTTCGCATCGGTGCCTGGATTTGTCCTGACTATTCCGGAACGCTGTGACACGCGTGCACTGCGGGGCTCGAGGGGCTCCCTCGGATGCCACCTCACACCACACTGTTCACACGAGCCATTAAGGGACAGTGGGGATGGGAATGGGACAGGCTGGGATGGCAGCTGGGCTGCTCATCCTGCTGGAGGCTCCCCATGGATCCTGCCCTCCTGGGCCACTCCTGGTGCTCCAGCTCAGGTGCAGTGTCCCAGCTCCCAGCCATTGACCAGAGCTGTCCCTCCAAGCTCGGATCTGGGTAAGGGAAAATGCTCAGCACTGCTCCAAGAAGGGATAACCCCATCCATGACAGTGGGAGTGGAGAGAGCCGGGCCTGGCCAGGAAGGCCAAAGCATTTCACATCAGCTCCCACAGTCATGCAGGGACCCACAACAGCCCCACAGAGCCAAGGGCAGGGACAGCCACCAGCTATCGCCACCTGCCCCTATCACAGCCCTGCCACAGCTGCCTAGGGACCAGCACTGCTCCAGGGACATGGGTAGGTGCAGCACGCAGTTGTCCTGTTCCCTAGAGAAGGGGAGGGGAGAGGACAAGGCACGAATTTAAATGAGATGAAAACCATCCATTGGAAATAAGAGAATATCTGGAGTTATTACTGAAAGTGAGGAAGTCATTTGGAAATGGCAAAGCAGCACAAACCCTGTGGCTGTTTGATGGCTGCAGATCCAGGGCCAGCATGGCTGGACAGGGACTGGCACCAGCCTCCATGTCAGTCACACCATGACAGCACAGCAGCATCCACTGTGCATCTCAGCAGACACAGAGCAGTGGGACCTGCTATTCCATATAGCATATATACTCTTGTCCCTGAACAATTTGTCTTTCTCCTGTTTTCCAACGTGCATTTGTGCATTTACAACAGCCAGCAGTCATCAGCACTGGGGATCCTGCTCACTGAACACTCACAGGATCAAAACCAAACCAGGCAGGTTCCTGTGCAGCAGGAGCAACAAGGAGCCTTAGGAGGGTGGCCAGAACCTCCTAAACGGACTTTTACAACTTTCCAACCCAAGGGAAAGCCTAACAGCCACACAATTCATCTCCCTGCCAATACTGCAGTCCCACAGCAGAGCCCCCACATGCCAGCTCTGCCTACAGCCACACTTCTCACACACTTCTGTAGTTCACAACTTTCCCAGAGACGCCGACAGCCACTTGCCAGTTCTTGAGCTGTTCAGAGCAACTACTCCCAGCTTGGCTGGTGGAAGACACCCCCTGACACACCAGCCTGGTCTGGCTCTCAGTCACTGCAGCTCTGCTCCTTCCAGGTCCTTCTTGTTCACAGCAGCTCTCACAGCACCAACCATTCCTCCTCAGAGACCCTGGGCAGGAGCTGCCAGGCTGAGAGTCACACCAAAGCACATCCATCCACACCAAAGCATGTCCATCCCACACCTGGGCCTCTGGCAGCACCCACAGCACCACTGCCTGCACCCCTGTGTGCTCTTTGTCCTTCTAGAAGCAGTGCAGGCACAACATCGCTTGGAGATGCTCATTTGTGGTGTCTGCAGCAAATCCCTGTGGCCGGTGGCTCCTGTGGGGCTGCGAGTGGTTGGAGCACTGGCACTCAGCTTCCCTGTGTGCCACAACCACAACCCACAGACAACATCCTGGAACCACCATGTATGGAGAAAACACTCCAAGCAATGCACAGCTGAGCCCATTTTTTGGAAAGAAGCAGAGTTTTGTCTCCCCAAGCCATGCTGGGACATGGTGGAGGTCACAGTGCCACTGGACACTGCTGCTGCCCTGAGGTGCCAGGTGCCACTGAGCCCTGCTCAGCCCTGCTCTGTGCCAGGGCGAACAGGGACTGCACAGGGCCTGGGGCACCCTGGGCTAGTGTAAGGTGTCCCTGCCCATGGCAGCGGGTTGGACTCGATGGCCTTGAAAGGCCTTCCAGCCCAAACCATTCCATGGGTCTACGCATTTGCCTTCGCTTTGATTCACGTAACAACGCTCTGTAGAAAGTCTTGGCACTCACCATATGAATATTTAACTACATTAAATCATGCATTCATGTACAGGTTATAAATAGCTGCTGTATACATTTTCTCTCCCAGAAGCAGAGCCATTCCACTCCTGTGCTCCAAGGAATGGGCTCGCTCAGCTTGGAGAGAAGGAAGGGAGGAAGGAAGCTGGTCACACTTCCCTGGGGCAAGGGGAAATGAGAATAAACCCACTGACAGACACAGGACATGGCTCTGCTCAGCAATGGGAGGCTGAGAACAGCCCAGACTGTACGGTGACATCAACACACACACAGGACGAGACATCATGGATCCAAAATGCCACTAAACAGGCCTTGTAAACTCTGATTTACAGTGCCAGGAAAGCTGGGGAAGCATCAATGTGCATAGACCAGTATTTCAGTTCCCCAGGTATTCACCATTTCAGAGCCTGAAAAGTGCCAGGACCCAGCTGCTCTTGGTGCACCTGGGTGGCTCCATCCCTCACACCGGTGTGAAGGACATCAGAATAAACGTGGGAGAGTTGGGTTTTCAAAGTATTACTCAGCACTGGTTCACTTAGAAAGCTGAGTTTCAAACAAGTTGTAAAATACTCTATTCTGCAGTGCTAAAATTTAAGCCCTTAAATTTTCCCTCTACGAAAGCAGATTGTCAAGAATCCTCACCACACACCACGGCAGGACCATGACAGCAATGTCACCGCTGGGACCTCGTGGCCCCACACCGGTCCCTGTCCTGCTGAAGGACACACACAGCCCTCGGGAGGGAGGAAGACAAAGACGTGGCATTCCCAGCGATCACCTCGTGCAGTGAACTCCCTGCAGTGTTTGTTCTGCCTCGGGAGGGTAAATCAGGTGTTACACAGTCATTGTGAGGCTCTCTCTCAGCACAGCCCAGCCTGTGTGCACAAACACCCATCCTCTGAGCAAGCTCTGGCCTCCAACAGCCCCACGCTGCCGGGGTTAGACCAGGATCCTGGCCAGTCCCTCTGCCACTCACTGAGCACCAGCCCAGGACCTCCTGCCACGGCCCACTGCCTCTTGCTCCCCTCACATCCCAGGCAGAGCACAACCTCCTGGGACTGGGCCTGGCAGCACCAGAACCCACCACAGACAGGACTGAACTCACACAGAGCACCTGGACAAAAAGGTGCTGTCCATGCTCTAGAGAAAAGGGTGGAATTCTGGAAGCAGAGCCCTCTCCCAGCTAAGACCCTG
This sequence comes from Lanius collurio, assembly GCA_020086605.1. Classification (NCBI taxonomy): domain Eukaryota; kingdom Metazoa; phylum Chordata; class Aves; order Passeriformes; family Laniidae; genus Lanius; species Lanius collurio. The sequence goes on along the minus strand of JACBWW010000091.1, from coordinate 1,183,427 downwards.
CTGTAACACCACCTTTTAGGTGAACACCAAACTGCTAACGAGCAGAGTCCCACACCAAACCCACTGGGACACGGCTCCAGGCCAGAAGCTCATCCACCCCTCCAGCTCCCATCCTGACACTGCGTGAGAGAAACGAGTACAGACTGTCAGGTCAGAGCTGCACTTTGCATTTTCTTGCTGCTTTGGAGGAGTAAATCACTGCCAGGGGAAAACCACTCAACCAGGTTAACTGAACACACAGCTGCTGCACATCCCGAACCACCCACGATCCCTGCCTGGAATTCACTTGGCACTGAAAGACTCACCCACGTCATGGATCAGTAACAGGAAATCACACATCAAACTCAACAAAAATCAAGTTTAGCACAAATATAAAATATTCAAGTGGATTAATTTAAAAAAGTACAGTGAAGGAATTCAGCCCAGAGCAAATTCAATATTCCCTTAAACAGGACAATCTTGGGAACACAAAGCCCTTAATTCCAGCTGCATCACAGGGAATTTTCACATAGGCTGCTCTTTAAATTGTAAGCAGCGTTTCTCTGATAAAGAATTGTAAGCTCACATTTTATCACAGAAGTTTAATGCCCAAGTGGGCCTTGCTGGGAGAACCATAGGAAAAAAAGAAATAAAAGAGCCAAGAAGCCAGGTTGGCAGGTGAAATGGGATAGTAAGAAACTGGATTGAGCCTTGGCAGTATTTCCAAAAGATTAAGATAACTTACAAGTTACTCCAAACCCTGGACATGCTGCTTTGGAAGCAACCAGAACAAACCAGGAATTGCTTCACCCTCTCACACATGGAGATTCTGGGAAGATTCCAGCAAATCCTCTGTGCTGAGGGGCAGAAGCAGCTGAAAGCACGGGCCAGCATGGAGGGACCAAAAGATTCAAAGCTTTATTTCTTTTTTTTTTTTTTTTTAATAAAGTTAACAGTAAAACAAAATTCACAAGCCTTCCCCTCCCGAGCTGGTTTCCTCTTCACACACACAACACACAAACAGAGGCTCCAACCCAGAAATGAAACTGCTCTAAGGACAACGAGACATGATGGAGGAGGAGTCTGGGGCTGTCCGTATTCGAGGTTAAAAGAAGCAGATCAGGTATGTGTGGTTTGATTTGTGTTTGTTTGCTTCTTAGCCAAACTGGAAAAAGAAATTTCCAGGCCCAGAAGCTGAAAAAGAAAATGGAAGATAATCAGGACTTTTCAAATCCAAATTGGTTTAGTGCAATCCTAAGCAGCACATGGATGGCCGAGCCCACAAACATCTCCAGAACCAGAAGCCCCCAGATTTGTGGCTTTTGAACCCAGAAGAACCAGAATCAGCCACCAGCTGATGCTGTGCAGGCAGAATTTCAAAAAAGCTCTTAGATTTGTGGAACAGCCAAATGCCCTCCTCAAGCAGCACAGCCACTGGGAGCCCCAGCTGCCCTGCCAGGGGATCTGTGTACTTACGATTCCAAGGCTGGGACGAGAACACCTCACCTACCTTCGAAGCTGAAGCCCCCTGGCCCGCTGAAGAAGGCCTTGAAGATGTTATTTGGATCAAATTCTACAGGGAAGAGAAGAAATTCATGAGCTGCAGTGAAACAGCCATTACATTCCCACAGTTCAGGAGCTGTCAGCTCACTGAGTGGGGGGACACAGGGCTGGCTCCGAGCACACAGGGCCATGTAGTGACCACAAACAGGTAAAGCAGCTGTCACAGAGAGAACTTGACACAGGGCAGCCCAAGGATCTGGATAAGCAGCATTAAGGGACTCACAACTACACTCTTTAACAGCTCCTGTGACAGATTTCTGCCTAATGGCAGCTACTGCCCACCAGCTCAGCCAAGGACAACACCTGCCAGTATCCCAGCCTGTTCCCAACTAGAAACACTCAGTGCAGCCCTGCCATCCCAGTGCTTTCAGGGACCAAACCAAGTCAATTCATGGAATTATTCCCAATAGGAGGCTTGCTTTAGGGGATAAGGCAGACTCTAAAGGGTCTGATCTTCTCAAAGGCTGCCATGGCAGAGTATTGTAAAGAACACTGACCTCCCATGTTCAATCCATCCTCTTCCAAATCCTGCCCACTGTCATAGCGGGCCTTCTTCTTGGGATCTGACAGGATGGTAAAGGCTTCACCAACCTCCTTAAATTTCTTCTCTTCTTCCTTCTGTACTTCTGCACTTGCTCCACTGTGTCGGTCTGGGGATACACAACCAAGCAGGAAAAAGCTTTTAATTTCTAGTGCAAATGGATAATGTTAAACGTTCCCAAGCTCCTGTCCCAGAACATGCTCTAGATCTGTGGGGTCAGAGCTGCTGTTTGTCCAGAAATTCCCTCTTCCCTGTGCATTTCTGCCTCAGTGATGGCTACACAGGGCACCTACGGACTGCTGTGGGTACCTGGGTGGTGCATTAGTGCTCGTTTCCTGTAAGCCTTCTTGATCTCATCTTCAGAGGCGTTTTTGTCCACCCCCAGGATTTTGTAATAGTCTTTCCGTTTGCTCTTTTTCAGTTCCACCTGTGCATTCTTTAGGAGCTGCTTGTGTTCTGGAAAGGAGCACAACACCAGAGGGGAGGGGTTACTCCATCCCTTACACTTCAGGCCACTCAAAAAAACCAGAGGACAGTCAAAACAAGAACTAAAACCACACATTCTGAACCCAGTGCACTGCCTCAGACACAGGCTGAATTATCATCTCAGCAATCAGTGATGGGAGAGGAAACAGATCAAAGATTTGGAAAGACCAAAGAAGTGCTAGGATTTCCAGCACTTCTGAGGGCTTCTCCATATTGTCCTGCTGGGGTATGAGGCAGCAAATCAAAGCATGCTGTGGGGAAACAAAGAAATTGCCATTTTAGGGAAACTCGCACACACACAGAGTGCCCTTGTGCTCACCTTTCGTTTTCTCTGTCTGATAAACCTTCTCATAGTCTCTTACAGCATCTTCATACTGTTCTGTGTCCATGTAACTGTGGAAAGAAACATTGGTGACCAAGGTGTCCTTCACAGGAACATCAAAAGGGCTTCAGTACAGGCTGTCTGGGTGGATGTGGATTAAGAGAAGTGCTCTGGACTGCAGCAGATCAGACCTCAGAGGAGCCCACACAGGGCTACTGCTGGGAGCCCTGACAGTTGTGGGAAACCCTGGCACAGGAACCTGCACTCTGGGCTCCAAGGGGACACTGCAACCTCCTCTGGCAGCACAAGTTCTGCTTTAAGGACCTGATAATTCCAATCTGCAGCTGCAGGAACTGATCCCAGCCAGCTCAAGCTCCAGGAAGCTGGTGCAGGGTCAGAGCTGGCACGGAGCTTCACACTGGCAGTGCTGGTCAGGAGTGACAAGCCTGGCATGTCCAAGGGACATGTGCCTGTCTGTCTCCCCTCAGCCTTACTCACACATTAACTACTCACTGTAATTTAGCAATTACAGAGATGGAAGGTTGGAAAAGATTGATCTTGGAGCTCTTTTTCAATCTCTTTTTCAACCACTGTAAAGTTGCAATTGCAGATATGGAGAGATATCCTCTCTGGAACAGAACATCTTATGTTCATCTAAAAACACATTAAGTCAAGTTTTAGAACAAATTTTCCCTAAATCCTGTTCAGACTGGACATCAGGAAGAATTTCTTCACTGAAAGGGTGGTAAGGCATTGAAACTGGGCGCCCAGGGAGGTGGTGGAGTCACCATTCTGGAAGATGTTCAAGGAACAACTGGACATGGCACTCAGTGCTCTGGTCTAGTTGACAAGATGGTGATCAGTCAAAGGTTGGAGCCAATGATTTTGGAGGTCTTTTTCAACCCAAATGATTCTATAAATACACTATTGAGAGGCAGTGCCCAATCCAGGCAAGCAGGTGAGACCACAGAGAGCTACCCCCATCTCCTCAGCACCATAAGGAAAAGGAATAAACTCAGGGCCCCCCTTGCATTCAGTTAAGCTCCAGATTTGTGATCCTGTTCCTCAGAGCTGCCAGGAGGATGCTCCTGCCCACACACGTGCTCAGGTGCCCGATGGCAAGGCGCACTCACCACTGTGCCCTCCTCAGGTAGGCTTTGACGTACGTGTCGTCCAGCTTCACCGCGTTCGTGCAGTCGTCGATTGCTTCTTCGAGTTTCCTAAGCTGCAACGTCAGAAAAAAAGTGAGTAAATCCCATACAGAGAACAAATTCTGCATCATGATTTTAGGCAAATGAAAGGTGTGAAGAATCTGGGAAAATCTCACTGTTTCCTGTGTCTCTGTCTAGGATTTTTTTTCCAATTTCCCCCAAACACTGAGTTTTTGTTCCCTGGGGAAAAAAAAATCAGAAGTTTGGCCAGTGACATGACAGAGCTATGTGGTGCTTCTGTGTAAGAAATGCACTCAAAACCAAGGGTCTTCTTGAAAACAATCCTAATTCTCTGTCCAAACTAATTCCTAGGCAGGAAGATAAACCTAAAAATATTTAAAGTAAATCTTTTTCAGAAAAAGCGTTGTTTGTTTTCAGACCCAAACAGCCATATAAGACACCCATTATGTGGCCTCCAGCTCATCCCACTTCCCAGGTTTTGGGAACAGCCTGTGTCTCTTGACCAAGTGGGGGTGTCTGGGGGTCTGGGGCTCTGGGGCAGCAGCATCAACATTGGCACAGCCGAGGAAGAAAAATGCCCAGAGGACACAGGGTGGGAACTGGGAGCACTGACACATGACTGGCTGCTTCTCTCAATAGTGCAGGACAAAAATTGAACAGCAAAGCTGAAGAAGTGTCGTGGGGCTTTAAACTGGGTCATTTTTTTTTTACATAAAAATCCAAAGCAAGACATGATTTACAAGAAGAAAAAGAAAATAAATCTGCTCATCCCTGGGAAGGAAACAAACAGAGAGGGATGCCTTTTGCTGACTAAGATAAGGCTAAAGCACATCCCTCACCTCCCTCCCACTCTGTGCAGCCCAAGTATTTGAGTTTTGTTTCTGCAGGAGTTGATGGCTGGCTGTTGGGAACTGATCCAAGTGTTGTGCAAGCACAAAACCCTGAAACACTGCCCATGGCCACAGAGATGCAGCTGCCCAGCAGCCAGGGGAGCCTGTGCTTTCCAGAATAACTGATCTGCAGTTTATCACTGCCATGGTGAGGGATGTGGTGACAGACACCCGCCAGGTGACTGTCCCTTACCTTTGAATTAACCGTCCCCCTGTTGCAGTAGAGTTTGGCATTTGTTTTGATATTATTTGGGTCTATTCCTAGTGCCTCTGTGTACAGTTCATAGGCTAGTTTGTAGTTGCCTTTCTTGAACGCTTTATTCCCGTCTTCCTTCTTCGCTTTAAGTGCTTTGGCATTCTGAAAGGAAACACATCTGGGTAAGGACACGAGGTCAGGGGGACCAAGCACCTTGTTCTGCCAGACAAGGGCCCTCAGACATAACAGTTCTAATTTGGTTTCAGACATTGCTGCAAGATACAAGTCACAGCCCTGCTCCAGCAGCTGAAAATCTGGAAGCACTTCGCCTTTCCTCCAGGAGAAGCACTAAGGAACAACCAGTGCCCATTCCAGGCATCCTCCACAGGAAAAAGGTAGCCTAATTTTAAGATGAGAACATGACAGTGCAGTAAATTTATGGATTAAAATAAAAGGACCAGGAGCTCACTTTTTGAGAACTTTATACATATGAACAGATTTAAAGTCGGGTGAAGAACCACACCAGGGAAGGAGCAACAGAAAGGAACAGTGTTAAGTGAAAGTCAGGGTGTTGGCATGGATATTAGACCTGAAAGTTAGGAGTTCCTTTAGAACCAATCCATCTGGTTTTATTGCTCCTGTATATGACCAGGAACAAAGAAGTGTGAAGGGGAGGCTGCTTCGAAGTGTCACAATCTGCTGAGAAAGTTTCTAGGAGCTTGGTTTTATCTGAGGCAGCAGCTGGATGTCTTTGGGAAGGGCTGGACATACTGTCTGCTCCTGGAGATCTGGGAATGGCAATGCTGAGGCAGGGAGAAGGGACTGATTGACCCAGCAGAACCAAACAACATGTTTGGTTTAAAAAACCCCAGATCCTGGTGATTTTTCAGCCCCATCTCCATCACTTACCCGGCAGGCAAGACAGGCCTTCTCGTGGTCAGGGGCCATCCTGAGGGCCTGCACGAAGAACTGCACGGCCTTCTCGATGCAGTCCTCGTAGTACAGGCACAGCCCACGCACGTACAGCGCGTCGGCGTTGGTCGAGTCCATGCGCAGGATATCACTGCAACACACAGCAATACAGGAAACTGTCCCCTTCCCATCTCCTTCTGACCTCCATGAGCACCTTCCTCCTCTGAGCTACCCAGTTATTTTAAGAAGTCTGTGCTACAGATAAGCCAAAAAGACAGAAGCCTGCTCAAGCAGCATGGATGCAGCTTCCCAGGAAGATTAATGAGGATAAATTCACACCCTCCCTCCTCATCACAACAGGCGTTAAGGAGTATTTCTATTTTTTATTCCCTCACTTAGTCCAGGTGTGGAGCAGCCAGGACACCCCAGGTGGTGCTCCTCAGCCCCAGCCCTCGGACACTCACCTGGCCACAGACTGTGCCTCAGGGTACCGGCCCAGCAGCGCCAAACACTCAGCCTTGAGGATTTTGAACCGGTGACACGCGGGAGCAAACTCCAAAGCTCGATCCATGCAAAACACAACCTGGGGTGGGAGAAACCACAGGCGTGAGCACAGCAAAGAGGCAAGGGCTTGGTTTGAACAGCTGCCCCACGCTTGAGATCTGTGTTTGACCAGGAAGGTGAGCATGTAGACACCCACCTCCACTGCTGCTGGAGACACATTTCACTGGAAAATTTTCCTCATGTGCAGGTTGTGCCCTTCAAAGGGCTTTGTGTGCCAGGGTCTGAGGCATCTGCCACGTTACTGTGACAGAGTCCTACGCAAGACTCAAGGGACACCTGTAGGAGGTCCGTCCCTTTAACTCTTCTAACTGTAAGCCCTGAAGAAAGGGCCAAGAAGTATAATCCTGCCCCTGTTTCCTGCAGTATAAAGACATGTGGGAGGGACTGAAATTCAATAGACTGAGACAGTTTGGACTGGACAAAACACAAAAAAGTACAGTGCAAGGGCTGATCTTCCACTGGCCTGACAGCCATGGGCAGGGTGAGCTAATGAGTCTTTTCCATCCCTGCACTCTGGTGGGGACATCTGTGCAAGAACGGGGCATTGTTCCCCAAGGTTCATCTGCTCCTCAGCCCGTGACATCACGGGGCCCTGCTGTGGGAAGCACTGTGCTCCAGAGCCAAGGGCTCCTGGGTGAGGCAGGAGCAGCTCTCCAGAAACAAAGATCACGTTTCATGTTGGCCTCCCCAGTGAAGTGGGACTGGGGAAGCGAGGGACAGATGCAGACACCCAGACGTGCAATACAGGCAGGGCAATTCCTACATGAGAAATTCAGATTGACCACACATCCCATTTGCTCCTCAGAAGAAGGTGATTTACCCTTCCAAAATCTTGAGCTTAGCCTGAGCTTGACCTGAAAAATGAGCTCAATGTACTGCACAATCTCCTTTCTGGGGTAAATCTGAGCCTTACATGCATCCACTGCACAGAAACAGTTGCATGAGAAGTGCTTGGTGCCTTTCAGATTTCATGTTGTCATTTCTTGTTCTATCAGGTCAGTACCAGCTGCATCCTGTTACAACCCTTGGGAAGAAAGATTTGGAAGCTGTAAGGAGAATGCCCTGTGCAGATCTGCATTCCTCCTTGTATGACCCTCTCTGGCACACAGCCTGTCTTTTTTCTTTCAAAGAGTTGAGAAAGAAGAATCCTGGATATGCATTTCAGGACCAAAGCATGATCAAATGCTGCTGCTGACAAAATCTGTCTCAAACAGCTCATTTGTGATTCCACTCACCCTGCAAAGCAAAAAGTGACAGAAGGCTTGGCCTGAGCCAGTCACCTCCTCACTTGTCATTTGGTCAGTGCTCAGGGAGCACGAGCTCTGCCACTTTCAGAGCTGACCCAGTTCACCAGCCAGCCCTGCTCCAACAGACGTGGCACAGCACCTCCCAAACACCCAGCAAGGAAGGCAGCCACACACCTGCCTGGGCCATGTCAAACACACCAGTTCTTATCTAAGACCACGCCAAACAAGTTAACCTCACCTTCCTGAAATCCCGTTTCTCAAAATCCACTTCAGCTATTTTTTCATACTCAAGCACAGTCGTGGCATTCTTCAGCTGAAAGACAGAACACATGAGTGCTGCAGGACAGTCTCTGCTCTGAAATGCCACCAAGCAGCATTTGAACAGCCAATTCTTGAATGTCAGAGCCAAAACTACTGCAGACCATGGACCAATAATGCAGATGACATGAACACTTTTGCCAGCATTAAAATCAGTTTGAAATCAAGTGACCGAACAGGGACCCCAGGAAACTGTACCCTGTGAAAGAGACACAACAGTGGCAGCTGCCTTACACCACTCTCCATTTCTTTGTCCAGCTCAGCCTCCTCACCATCTACTGGGGACAGTTAAATCTGAAGATTCTCTTACCTCCTGCTGTGCCTGAGTATTCTTATGATCCAGTTCTAAAACTCGTTGAAAGCAGCGGCTGGCAGCCATGGCATTCCCTAGGGAAAGGTGGCACTTCCCTTCCCGGAGATGGCCCTGGGAACACAGATAAAAGGGAGTTGCAAGAGCTGTAACAGGTGCAGCCAAGGTACTGAACGAGGAGCCTGAAGTTCTCCACGTACCCGTACAAAGCTGTCATCCAACCTGACCGACTGCTGAGCATCCTCCAGTGCTTCTCGGAACCTCCCCAACATCATGAGTGTAGCAGCTCTGTTCCCATAATAACTGGCATTATTGGGACACGTATCTGGAGACAATGCAAGACTCACTATCAGCATAATGTAGCAGCTGCACAACTTGTGGCACTAAAGAACATTGGCCCTGACTGGCATTATTGATCTGGTGACATTTCCCAAGGTAATTAAAGCAGGCAAGAAGTTTTCATTCAGCATGTGCTGTCAGAAACTCCACTGGTGTGTTTGAAATCAGCAACCAACAATTTTAGACACAGTATTCAACAAATATTGATATTATCAGCTGTTCTCACCTATGGCTTTTGTGTAGTAGTTGTATGCTTCGTTGTAATCTTTCTTGGCATAGTATGCATTTCCCTGCTCCTTGAATGCTTCTGCTTCTCTGAAAGGAAGCAAAACACCACATTTCAGAGGAATTGAGCACCAAACAGATTGTGACTATAGCAAGCATTTGATCCCCAGGCAACCTCAGGTCAATGCTCCAAATGCTTGTAGCTGGTTCTTGTGAGATCTCCTCAGCACACACTGCCCACCACACCTCATTTCCTGCTGGCTCCCAGATACTCCAGCACTTTACTCGGGATACTCAGGGATATTTCCTGGCTAAATTTTACAGGGATGCAGCCTAAAGCCACCCTCAGAGAGTCCAGCAGAACTCCCTGGTACAGGGTTCATCCAACAGACCCCTCCTGCAACGTGCTGCACCTCAGAAAAAAAGAGACCGTGCTGGCTCTTTCACGAGTCCCACATACTTACAAACTAGAGCCAAGAACAATTTCCACGTTCAAAAGACAGCTAAATCAAAGAGAAATACAGGTACAAGACTGCAACAGAAGCCTGGCACTGCCTTGGCAACAGGTCTAGAAATAGTCCTCACACTCAAGAGCAAGCATTTGCAGAGGCAGTTTGGGACATTTAAAAACACACAGCATATGGTTTAAAGCAGCTTCCCTTAAACTCTCGAAAGCAAAGCTTCCCCTGAAGAAAACCAAGCCACTTCTCTTCCCTTGTTTCCCTTTAGCCTTTCAGCTGCACAGGCTGAGAAGGAGAGCACACCACGGTGATGGAGCAGCAAATGTGAGCAGTTCTCCACAGGCTGACCTGGGAGAGAACAAAGGGAACTGTGTTGGAACAAATTCCCATGTTTTCAGCCTCCCTCAGGCTGCCATTGGCCGTTCCTACACAACCACCTCATGCAGGGGTTGTTTTCACTGAGCCATCACAGATTTCCCAGCTGGCAGAACAATGGACACTGGGAGCTGGGAAGTGTGCTCTTCACTTTCAGTTTTAAGTTTTGCTGTGGGTTACACCCCAGCCAAGTCCAGCCACAGCTCTGTGGGCATTAAAACCCTGGGATGACATGAGATGGGTAAAAACAGTTGCAGAGCAATGGGGTAGCACACATTCACTGCCCCCCAAGAGCCTTGACCTGGCTCCCAGGTCAGCTCCTCCTGCCCCTGCTCCAGAAAATGATGAACTCACTCATCAGAGATGGGAAACTGCCATCCCTCCTCTGCCCCAGCCCTCTCAGCATCACACCTGTGCTGTAGCCTGGCTTTTCCTCAGGAGCCAGTACCCACCAGAGCCCCAGAAGCTCTGCACCCTCCCAGCTACACTGATGTACAACAAGGATGTGCCTGTGGGATGGATCCATATCACAAGCATCAGGATGCAAACTCTGCGTGATTAAAATGTTTCCAAACACAACCACCTTTTTTGAGTATTACGGATCAAATATCTAAATACAGTGGAAAAACTACCAAGCAATTCTGCACATTTGGAACCTGGGCGGTAAAGATTTTCATCGTTCTTTCTGTAATCACAAATAGAAAAGAAAATCACAGATCCTATGAAAGTTCCTTCCCTCTGGTCTCTGCTGCACAGCCTAAAGAAATGGGTGAACAGTCTCAATGGCAGAATTCATCTGAGCCACCACCACAACCTGTCCAGCACAGCAGGCCGAGTCACAAGTCTTTTAACCATTTTACCTGTCATGTCATGAGGATTTACCATCCAATAGACACAGCTGAAGGCTGGCTGCCAGAGCACCCCACCTGCCACAAACTGCTGGGAAAATGGGAGAAAGAAACCATAACCCTGGCAAAACCAATTTTCACAAAGCACCAGTACTTCGAGATGCCAGAGAAACACCCCCACACAAGGACTACTGTTTTCTATTCTTTTTTATCAGTCTGTTTTCCTTTTAAGTATTTTAATACAAATCAATGTCACAGTGCCTCAGGTGACACTGGCAGAAAGGAGAGAGCAGGTATTTCTGCTGCTCACATGGCCTAAGGCTTAATGATGAAAATTGTTAAAGCAAATCACGCCCATAGCATGAAGGTAAAGGACCTGCCAGAGCTGTCAGGCTGGGCTCGAGCTCCAGCGCCAGGACAGAAGCAGCTCTGCCCTGTTGTGCCCTGCTGACATACAGAGCACACAGCCCTTGTTTACCACGGCTCTGGCTCCAACAAGGAGAACTGCAGCCCCTGATCTCACTGGGGATTGTTTCACCCCAACAGATGCTGCGGCCTGAATGAGCTCATTCTGCCTCCCGCGCTGCTGGGGCCTGCGCTCCCCACTTGCTACTTTTGACACCAAAGAAGAATCGTGCTTTGCTAAAAATACGTCCCCGGCTGAATGGGTGGCTTTGTGACAGGGTCAGTGTCTTCGCAGGGCTGCTCCATGCTGGACACAGAAACGGAGAAGAGCTGCACCAAGGAGCTGGGGAAGAAGCTTGTCTTTCATCACTCACATGCACCACAGGCACAGGAGGGGCTGGTGGGAGCGACTCTCCTTGCGAGCGAGGCAATTATTTTTTTCTCTTTTATGATATTTCTCAGCATCTCTGATACTTGAAGCACTTTGGTCCCTGTCTCCCCAGAGAACCTGCCACGAGAGAATCATTTGGGTTGGAAAAAACCTCCAAGATCTTTGAGTCCAACCTGTGACCGATCACCACCTTGTCAACCACACCAGAGCACTGAGTGCCACATCCAATCGTTCCTTGACCACCTCCAGGGATGGGGACTCCAACTGCTCCCTGGGCAACACCTGACAACTCTTTGTGTGAAGAAATTCCACCTGACATCCAACCTGAACCTCTTCTGGCACAGCTTGAGACCAATGAAGACCAGCAGCAGCTGCATGCACTGACACTCCCTCGCACACTCAAGCTCTGAGGATGGAGCTCACTGCCTGCCTGGGGAGAGAGGAACCAGCACAAGGCTCCTTTTCCTCGCCGTGCTCTGTGAAAGCTCAGCCCCTGCTCATTCCCAGCACAGCAGCTCTCGGAGAAGCCATCCCGCACACAGTGACACAATCCCACGCTTGCCTAACAACTCCTGCCTCCTCCTCAGAGCTTCCACACGCTGCCCCCACTCAAGTGCCGATCGTGGCTTCCACCTCCCACTCCAGCTCCCAATGAGACTCCCGCAGACCTATCTTGCAGACACCTGATTTTCTGTCCTTGGAACCTTTGGGGATCTGTTATCCAGCAGCTCTTGGTCCAGGTGTGCTGGCAAAGCCCATGGGGAAGGACGTGCCAAGGCAGTACCACCAGTGACAGAAATCCAACATCTAAGCAGGTGGCAGAGTCACTCTCTCCCAGCTCTCCTGACCCTCACACCCACTTCACTGCCTGCCTCCGTTATGAAACTGTGGCAAAACCCTAAAATAGCCAGGATTTAAGGAAGGCTCCAAAATCCTGTCCTGACCAAGCAATCTTTCCAGTTATGCTCTGGCAAAAGCAACACACCTGCCTATTTTGCACAGTTCTTGCAGAGGCTTTTTCTTTAATAGGATATGGTGTCTTTATCAGGCATTTTTGGGGGTGAAATCCCACCCAGATTCTCAGCTGTCAGATGTGACTCAGCCGTTGGGGTAAAATAAGTTGGGTGATCTCAATTCAGTTTACAGCAGGCAGATGTCTGGAGCTTAAAATTAGCCATCATGTTTTCCCCTGGACATACAATACTCTCCCTCCCTTCTTTCAGGACTTGGAAGAGAAACAAAACACTGTGTGCCACAAAGATACGTGGGGTGCACTTTAGAGAGCCATCCTCAGGTGAGGTTTGACACTGAGTGAGGATTTAGACATATGAGAATATATATTTACAACTTCTTCATGATGGGCAGGCACCGAGCTCTTCTCTCTAGTGACCAGTGACCTGAGGGAGCAGCTAGAGCTGGGTGAGGGAGGGTTTGACTGGATTTTAGGAAAAGGTTCTTCCCTCAGAGGGTGTCTGGGCACTGGGACAGGCTCCCCAGGGCAGTGGTCACACACACTCGTGTGTAACATGCTGCCATGCCCCAGCTGGGCAGCGCTGCCCGCCGAGGGCAGAGTGGAGCAGTTTCCTGGCACATCAGCTCCCCCCAACGCACTCCCGGCGGGTTCGCTCCGTGCAGCAGCACAGACACCATGGCAGTGACTCAAGGCAGCCCCCAGCCTGGGAAATCCCAGTCTGGACATGCAAATATCTACACAGATGGACAAAGGACTCACCCATGGATATGTAACAAAGGGCTGTCTCCAGCCTTGCCAAGAGCAGAACTGAACCTGAACCCACAAGGTGCTCAAACCCCCAGAACATTCCACATACCCAAGGGCAAACTCGTGGAAGACCAAAAGAGCCATAAGAACCGAAATATGCCACAAGAAATCCAAGAACTGACCCAAACCTTCCCTGCAGCCACGAGCGAGAATAGCAGCCGAGTCCCAACTTTAATCGTGCAGTTATGTAATTCCCGGAGCTCAGAATTAACCTAATTCCCAGCAATGGCCCCATCATGCCTGGCAGGGCCACAGTGTAACTTTTGTGAAAATCCATGGAAGGGTCTAGAATCAGCCTGAGACGGCTTTTTTGAAGGAAGCAATTCCTTTTGAACGAAGGAAGTCAGCCAGCTTAAGAATTCCATGGGAAAAACAACTGCATCTACATTATGATTCACCTCAAAAAAGCACATTTCATGTTAAGGAAACAGGCTGAAACTGTAGGTATGGATCACCTTTTCCAACTGGATAAAGCAACTGCCTAAGTTAGATACTGAAATAGTCTGCAGATGCACGGGGAAGCAAACAACTACACGACTACCTTCTGCTGCTTCTGGCATGATTATAAGATCATAAAATAATTCCAGATAAGTAAAATGGGCTGGTTTATCACCTGGGAAACCCAACTGCCCATTCACAGGCAGAATGGAAACAGCAAAGCCTTCTCCAGGTTATCCCAGAATGACCTGGTACCCCTCAGATGACTCGCCCCCTCCTGCCAGTGCTGCCCCAAAAGCTGGTGAGAAACAACACCTATTCTGGATGAGCCTCACTGAGATGCACATCGTTTCATGCACTGGAAAAGCCTCTTGGTGTTCACCAACACCTGACAAGCTCCACGTAACACCTTGAGACCTGATCAGTGAGTGACCCACAGACTGGCCAGGCCTGGAAACTCCAGGACTCTGTGTGGGCCACTCTGTGCTCATCACTTTGCTGCAGGGAAAGGACAACGCTCCACAGAGGCACCAACACTGCAGCAGGGGCTCTGCAATCTCCTAACAGCACTTGCCCAACAGCTGGAGGCATTTCTTCTTAAGAGGCTTCCACATGCTCCAGTGCTGAAGAAGAAGGAGAAAGATTCAGCCTGGAGCATGCACAGGAGCCAGAACCCAGAGCTGCCAGGATGATGACAAGGAAATTCTCCTTGGCAAAGCTCCAGGGGCCCAAGCTCATAGAGCAGCTGGGAGCAGGGAAAAACTGTTCCCATGAGTGAGAAACCTTTAAAATTAATGAAAAAAAAAAGTCAGTTTTTGGGGGTGGCTCAGTCCTGCTCAGCTGCTCCGCACTGGTGCACCAATGGATAAAATTAACACAATTACATCAACACTTTCCGTCTGGACCCCAACAATCCATGAGGCAGCAGTAGACAATAATTATCCTGTGACCACACTCCATTCCTGTGCCCTGGACACCCTGGGAGCCCCTGGCATGTCTGCAGCTGCTTCAGGGCGTTAGTTACAGCCCGTCTAAAATGCAGATCTCCCATTTTGCTTGTTTTATAACTTTCCAGTTTTACTAAGCCATGAAGAACAGAATTGTGCATTTGGACAAAGGTGAGTCCTTGAGCAAATATTCTGCTGTACTGTAATCCCTAAATGGAAATGCAGAACATGGAACCCTCATTGCTGAGTTATCATAAGGATTCTGAAAAGGTTTTCTCTTATTTTTGTTGATTTTTACATAAGTGAGCGCAGACACATCCTGAAGGCTGCACCAAATCAGTGTGTCCTGTGCAGAGCTCACCCAGCCCTCACTTGGCCCAGGATGTTCCACAAACATCTGACTGAACTTCTGAGGCTCCAACGACACTCCCCAATACAGCAATTATTGCTCTGATTTCCATGAGAACAACTGAGCTACCACAGTGAAAAAGGAAGGGCTGGGGTTGGGAACGGGTTAATGCACAGGACTGCAAAGAAATCGGGGTGTGCAGGGCCAGCTCCCCAGGGAATCAGCTCCTGCCCACCCAGGTCCATTTGATCAAGGAAAAGGTGTGACATCCCCAAAAGAACATGAAAAGGAAACATTGTGAAGGCACCTAAAGCAGTGCCTAGCACAGCCTCAGGACGGCAGGAAGGAGCTGGAGGTCACTACCTGCAGACACCTGTGCCCTCGGCCAGGGTTTTACCTGTGGGAATTTTTACCATTTCAAACACCACATTTCACTTGCCCAGGAGGCAGGAATGATGTGCCTGCACAGGCCTGTCCCAGCCTCACAGGCTGGGCGATCCCAGTGCTCTGTGAGCCTCAAGTGCCTCTTCAGCAGCTCCTCCTTTCCTGCTCAGCAGGACCTCCCCAGGGAGCTGCTCCTCAGGCCTCAATTCCACAGAATCCCTTGGGCCATCCATGGGAGTCTGAAACCACCATTCCTCAGAGGCCACTTTCAGTTTTGTTTCCTTTTCTTCATTCCACTGAATCATCTTTGAGAGCACCTGTCTCCGCTCCTACAGGAACAGCTCCTTCCTTCCAGCTCCCTGGGAGACGGACCCAGCACCTTCCACTATGGAAAAGCAGTGGAGTTTCCTGGACAGGGACCTTCCCACCTCTCTGCTCACAGCGCTCCAGTTCACTCACTCCCGGGAGGAAAACGTGCGGGAAAGGTGGGGATGTCACCTCCCGCTGCTTCAGGTGACACTGGCAGCTTCCTCGGGCACGGTGCACCAGAGCACTGCACGGACAAACCACGAGCTCCTGAATGATGGAGCATCCCCGGTGCAGGGCTCTCTGCCCACGGTGTTCTTCCCTTTATGCACAGCAAGGAACCACAGAGTGAAACCCACTGGGGGCAGGTTTCAAAAGGACCAGGGGAACAGGGTGATGCAGCAGCCAAGGGTTCAGGAGTTTGAAGCCTCCCCTTCCCACGCGTTTAATCCTTCCCTGCGCAGCGAGGGGGAGGACGCGCTCCCCCGACACCGGTGAAGGTGCGTGGCTTCGGGACACAGGGTGTGAACTGTATCTCTGGGACACCCCGGTAACGGGGGAACGTTCCCATCCCGGTGCGCACGGAGGCCACGGGAGCTCACTGGGACACACCGGCACCGCACCGCAAATCCAGCGGCTCCCGGGCCCTGCCGCGCGCGGCCCGTGGCTCTCGCCGCCCGCCGGGCCCCGCTGCGGAGCATCGGGGGCGCCGCCGCTCCCGACCGGCCCGGACAGAGGACTTTGCCCGAGGGGTCCGCCCGTGCGAGGACCGGCCGAAGTCCCCGGGAGCGCTCCCGGCCCTGCCGAGCACCTGCGGCCGCCCTGCACCGCGGCCCCGGGCCCTGCGGCGCTCGCAGCCTCGCCGGGCCGCGGCCCGCCCACCGGGAGGGACAGGGGCCGCCCTCTCCCCGCCCGGGCCGCCGCTCTACCTGCGCGCCTCCTCGTCGCTGTCGGTCTCGCCGGGCCCATCGGGCGCCGCCATGACCACATCGCACTCGGCCTCAGCTGCCGCTGCCGCCGCCGCCGCCATCTTACCGCGCGGGGCTGGGCCGGACCGGGGCGGGACGGGGCGGGACGAGCGCCGGAACGGGCGGGGCCTCCGTCGGTTGGGCGGGACGGGGATCGACCGGCAGGGGGCGCCCGCGGAGGGGCCCGCCGGCTCCATCGGGCGGGGCCGGTACCGGGAAGGGGGCGGAACTGAACCGGAAAGAGGGAGTGGCTTATACAGACCACGCCCCCTCCAGCGGCAGGGCGGTGCCGGGTCCCGCGGTCCGCCCGCCCGCAGGGGGGCGATGTGGTCTCGCCGCGCCGCTCCCGCGGCCGCTGGTGAGGCTCGGCCGCCGCCACACCGGTGGGGCGGGATGGGCAAGAGCTGCAAGGTGGTGGTGTGCGGGCAGGCCTCGGTCGGGAAAACCTCCATCCTGGAGCAGCTGCTCTACGGGAACCATGTAGTCGGTGAGTGCGGGGCCGGGCGGAGGCCGCTCCGAGGTGGCGGCTCCGGGTGTGGCGGGCAGTTCCGGCCCTGGGCGGTGCTGGCTCTGGGGATCCCCCTGGGCAGGGCACCCCCTAAACTCACCGGCGGTGGGGGAGGATGGCACAGCGCGCCTGGCGGGACAGCTCCGCGGGCTGTGCCAGAGCCAGACCCTCGGGCTGGGTCCCCACGTGTCCCCTGCCCACCCCCCGCCAGGCTCGGAGATGATCGAGACCCAGGAGGACATTTACGTGGGTTCCATCGAGACGGACCGGGGCGTGCGGGAGCAGGTGCGCTTCTACGACACGCGGGGGCTGCGGGACGGGCTGGAGCTGCCCAAGCACTGCTTCTCCTGCACCGACGGCTACGTACTGGTCTACAGCACCGACAGCAAGGAGTCCTTCAAGCGTGTCGAGCTGCTCAAAAAGGAGATCGACAAGTCCAAGGACAAGAAGGAGGTGAGTCCCCCGGGATCTGCTTCCTGGGGCAGGTTCTCACCTTTCTTTTCTGCAGCCCGTCACAAAATGCTGATGAGTCCCTCATCTGTGAGACTCCCAGCAGTAAAAGGCTCTCTCCTGGGATGCTCTCTGAGCTTCTTCCAGTTTGGGGCTGGTTTGGGACACAGTCCCCGGCAAGAGGGGGAGGGAGCACTGAGATCGTGGGGTTTCAAAAGGCCTCAACGTGGATAGGGAATCAGCGGCAGGGCTGGGCTCACCCCTGAGGGTCTTCATGGCAGAGCCAGCCACCCCTGTAGCGCTGTGGTTGGAACCTTCAGGAACCCTTCTTGCCCTTTTGGAACAGGTCACTATTGTGGTTTTGGGCAACAAGTGTGACCTGCAGGAGCAGCGCCGGGTGGACCATGATGCAGCCCAGCACTGGGCCAAGGGTGAGAAGGTGAAGCTGTGGGAGGTGTCCGTGGCTGACCGGCGCACACTGAT
Organism: Lanius collurio; assembly: GCA_020086605.1. Taxonomy (NCBI): domain Eukaryota; kingdom Metazoa; phylum Chordata; class Aves; order Passeriformes; family Laniidae; genus Lanius; species Lanius collurio. The sequence goes on along the minus strand of JACBWW010000091.1, from coordinate 1,165,270 downwards.
CGAGCCCTTCATCTACCTGGCCAGCAAGATGACGCAGCCACAGAGCAAGTCTGCATTTCCCCTGAGCCGCAAGAACAAGGGCAGCGGATCCATGGATGGCTGAGCCTTCTTCCCCTTCCCTTCCATTGCCACCTCCTCATCCTCACCTTCCTGCTTCCCTCGCACACACCTCCTGCCGAGTCCTGTCTGGTGTCATGGAGCCTGTGGGAAGCAGGTGGCAGGAAGAACAATCATCCCAGGGCTGGGGATGGTCCTGGAGCATGAGAGAGGCAGTAGGACAGGGACCACTCCTCTCTCTGCCCAGCCCCTGCAGCTGTCAGAGGTGCTACAGGAAGGTCAGGATTCACTCAGTGACCCCCTCTGCTCTCAGGTGCATGCTGCGGGAGGGGAGCAGAGGCATAGCACACGCTGGCTGGAATGTGGGGATCAGCTCCACATCTGGAGGGAACAACTCTCCTTTTTTTCTATTTCCATATAACATCTGGGAAGAGCCTGTTTGCTGGCCCTGCCTCCAGCCAAGCAGCTCTCCTTGCCCTGCCCCAGCTGGCTCTGTGCTGCTTCCTGGCAGGTTGTCCCTTACCCTGGCAATGTCCACTGCTCCTTTATGCACAGGAATATCCAGGGAATACCTAGAGTAGGGCAGGTGCTGTTCCTGGGGTGCTGTGCCCAAATCCATTTCAGCCCTCCTCTTCCTGAGTGCAGACTCAGCCATGAGCTTGGAGGAGATGGGACTGTGCTTCACCTGCACACCTGGATCCTTGGAGGAGCTGGGACTTTACTTACCCTGCACACCCCAGATGCTTTGGGCTATGGCAGCTTTCACTGCCCCTCTGTCACAGTGCTGCCTCCTCTCAGAACTACCGTAAGACAAGGCACAGGTGCCCCAGTCCTACCCAGCAACACTCGTTCCCTTCAGGTAGTCTGGATGTAGGAAAAGAACTGATGAAAAGCCCCAGTGTGTTTATACTCGTTCCTTTTATTTACTGAGTAACACAATAAAGCGATGAGATTCGATTATCAAAATATTTTCCTTTTTTTTTCCTCAACAGTTATAGTACATCAAAAAAATATACAGTGAACATTACAGGAGGGTACTGGCCAAGTCCCTAGAGTCTGGATATTCCATTTTGGGTTGGTTTGGGGTTTTTTTCTGTTTTTTTTGAATCAAACTGCACATCACTCCAAGGTTATTTACAGAGGGGCACACGTTACCAAGCGCTATGGACTATCCCTACTCCTAGTACAGCATGTGCTAAGTCAAAGGCAGTAAATGCTTTGGACAGCAAGAGGGGATTCAGGGGGATGCCATAACGGGGGTTTCTTACGCAGCTCATTGCAGTATTATTGTTACTAGAAGGAATGGCTTTCACAGGGTTAAAGTGCCAAGTACAGGAGTGCGTCAGGACTCCACTGGTGAGGGGCAACGGAGCAGCCGTGGCTCCAGCACAGGCTTTTTGGAACAATGGAGGGGAACACGCCCACTGATGCCACACAGCTCTGCAAGCTGGAGCCTGGCTGCTCCCAGCTCCCCATGCGGGGCATGGCGCTGGGGGGCTCACGGCACAGGAGGGGACCCATTGTCCAGCTGCTGTGGCCGGACTGGGGGTGACTCCAAGGGCCTGGGAAGGGCACAGTGAGACAGGCAGGGGTGGCTGGAGACACTGGCCACGGGCTGCTTGGCACTGGGGAGCAGGGACAGCGTCCCTCCTGTCCCCTGGGGCCCCACCAGCACAGGTTCCTGTCCGCTGGGATGTGGGGTTCCTGTGTGTCCTCTGGGCTGTGGGACAATCTCTCTAACCCTGGCAAAGCTGTTTCTGCTGGGAGCCTTCCTTCCTTCAGCTGTGCTCCAAGCCGCATCTCCCACCACTGCTGCAAGACCTTTCCGTTGTCTCCATGCACAGCTGCTCACGGTTCTCCTGGTGCCCTCTCTCCCATCTCCTCCTTCCCTGTGGAAGGGATGCCCTGAGCAGGTGAATCCATACCCAGGGGCTCATTCACTCTCCTGTCTCTGTGGCAGGAGTGCAGCGGTGGCTCCACAGTTGGTGCTGCTTACAGACCCTGCAGGTGTGTACTCCCTCCTGCAGCTTTCCTGCCCTTGCCAAGGCTCCAGCCCTGGGAAGCAGATGTGTTTCAGCCATCTGAGTCACCCATTGGCTGGTTCCTGTTCACCTCCCCGTGCCAGGACCCATCCTGAGCATCAGCAGAGCACGCTGGGCAAAATCCTTCTGAAATCCAGGCGCTGCTTATGGCCAAGACGTCAGATATGTGTGCTTGTGCGTGTGGATTCCCAGGTGCACGCACCAGCCTGCCTCTTCCCAAGGGCTGGGAGGGAATGGGAGTCACAGCAGAGGTCTGAACCAGCACCCTGGGTCAGGGATGGGACAGAGCTCAGTGTTACATTGGTTCTTCTGCTCCCACCACTGCTCCAGCTGCACGGATGCATCAGCACCAAAGGGAATCGCGGGCGGCCAATGCGGCGGGTGAGCTGCCCCCCTGGATTGCATAGATCGGGGTGGGGTGTTCCTCCAGCGAAAGGTCCGTTTGGGATGCAACTCCCTCTATGTACAGCAGCGTGCTGGGCACCCAGAGCGCCGCGGTGACAGTCCCAGACAGGTCATGGTTGGGCTGTCTGAGCACAGTGAAACGCAGAGCTATGGCCTCGGGGTCCCTCCAGAGCCCGGCATTCCGCAGGCCGTGGGTGCACCTGCCACCTGATTGTCCAGGCTGCTGGCGACACCTTTGTTTTTGGGACTCATCAGTAACTCCCTGGAAGCTCCTAACAGGGATGGGATTGGAGGGCCAGGCAAGGCAGGTGAGCAGCAGTGTTGCCTTTCACTGGAGAACTGAAAGTGCTTTAGGGACATTCACTCAGCCTCACAGCATCTCCCGGGAGGTAGGGGCAGGGCTGTCCCCACGGTGGGACAGAGACAAGGACAGGTGCCAAGCACAGGGTCACCTCCTCAAGGAGCCAGCACCAGACAGCCTGGTGCTCCTGGCCTTGCTGGACATGAGTGGGGCCCAGCTTGGCCACATGGCCATCGTGTGCTTCTAGGGCCAGGGCAGGGCCCATGTGCTTTGGAGGGAGGAGGCGCTGGCCCTGGGGTCAGCTATTGCTCTTGGAGTGAGGATATGGTCGGTGTGGCCGGTGCCCGCCACTGCGGGGGCTCTTTGGCTGGTGGGACGTAGGGTGTTGCGGGGGTGGGGGGCTGGTGGGTGGCACAGAAACCCCCTGCCAGCACAGGCAGGTGCAGGGCTGGCAAGGGCACAGCCAGCCCAGGCTGAGAGAAACTGCCAGCTTCCCACTTGTGCTGGGGTTGTTCCTCCCAGCAAGAGCTGGACTGAGAGTCCCCTTGCAGTTCCCTTCCCACTGGGATGGCAGGGACCAGAGGGATGCTCCTTCTCCCAGGGACCAGTCAGGTCCTCTGCTTCAAGTCTGGTAACTGGGAGGACGATGAAGAAGCAGCCAGCAGGCCAAGGACAGGCAGGCCCAGGCCATGAGACAGTCCTGCTTATTTGGACATTGTCCTCTTCTGTGCACTGCCTGGGCTCATCTGCCGAGCACGGGGCCAGCACAGGCTGGGGGAGCGGTGAGGATGCACGGTGGGGCTGGCTGGGCTCTGTCAGGGCACCTCTCTCCAGTGGGAGCCCGCTCCAAGCAAAGGAGAAGCCGGGGTTGATGTCTACGACTACATTTTCCCACCAGCCAGGAGAGCAGGTACCAGGAGCGCTGCCCCCACGCGCAGCCCCCGCAGCCCAGCCCAGCCACGGCAGACAGACCCTCGGCAGGCCAGCGGCTCTAGTAGGGTGCGAAGACGATGGGACCCGGCGTGGGGCGGACGTGGGCCGGCGGCGTTCGGAAAAGGGCTGGTCCGAGGATTGGGGCTTGGAAGAGGGTGGTGGCAGCTGCTGGTCGCAAGGCAAGGGGTCCAGGCATGGCACAGACAGCAGCGGCAGTGAGCGGGCTCGGCAGGAAACGGGTTGCCAGGGTTTTGGTGAGGTGCTTCTGCAAAGCCAGCTTGGACTGCAGGAAGGAGGAAACACCGTGAGATCGCAGAACAGGTGGAGGAATCACAAGTGCTGTCATTGTGAACTCTACTGCCAAAGCACTCCCAAGTTATCCCCATACTGGCCTTCCCAGGAAGAGACTCAAAACCCACCACCACAGCTCATCCTCCCCAAGGGGAGAAGCTGAGCTGTGGTGATGGAAACCAAAGTTTAAGAGAAGCAGCTCCTGTGACTCACTGCAAGGGTGGCTGACGGTGAGCGAGGCTTTGTGAGCAAACCGAGCGAGTGCTGTGCAGGGAGACAGGTACCTTGATAATACTCACTGCGAGGGCAGCATTCTTCTGCAGCTTGTTGTAGGGGCTGTACTTGGGCTTGGGTGGCTTCCCTGCCAGCCTGTCTTTGTGCCGCCGGCTGCTCATGTGCTGGGGAGGAAAACAGCATGATCACTGGGAGCCAGCACAAGCCAGGGCACTGTGCAGCTCAGGTTTGTGGGGATGCCCATGAGCCTGCAGGGACCATCAGGTACTCACACCCTGAGTCCCTGCACACCCACACCCGGTGCCTGGGCACTCCCAGGGCATCGTCACCTGCTTGAGCTGGGTCTCGGAGTTCACGTAGATCTCGCACACTTGGCAGTGGAACGCCTTGTTCTGGATGTTGATGCTGCCCTTGTTCCCGATCCGCTTGGACTTGTGCCCTGCCCGGGAGAGCAGCTTGCCCCGGCCTCGCCGCAGTTGGGTGCCGTGACCTTCCAGCATCGACTTGTGCTTGGCGCCTGGCGAGAGGGGATGCTCAGCAAACCCAGCCCAGCCTTGTGCCAGCACCACAGCCACAGGAACAGTGCCCTCCAACAGCACCGGGGGAACCTCACCAACCTGTGCCCAGCAGCACTTCAGGCAGAAGGGACAGGGAGCTGCCTGGGAGCCCAGGCTTTTGCCAGTGCTGTGCAGCCCATTCCCAAGCCCTGCCAAGCTGCACGTCTCTGGCAGAGCAGAGATGCTCATCTTCCCAGAGACCCCCCCTCCATGTGCCAGCTTCGGAGAAGCTGCTATTTTGAGCATGCCCTGGAGCCTGTCGCCTGTCCCCGGGCGTTAGCACAGTCTGCGGAGCCGGGCACGCATTGCCTGCCGTGCTGCAGCATCTGAGCCGTGCCCAAGGTCAGAGCGGAGCCGTGGAGCCAGGAATAGCTCAGTGGGGTCACAGCAGGTGGGGAAGGAGGAACCCAAGGTCCCTACACACCTGGGGACAGGGCGCTCTGCCCTGCCTCTGCCAGTGTCGGGATGGCGAGGGTGCAAAGGGAGCAAGTAATTTAAGCCCCTGCTAATTCATTCTATTTTTTAAGGCGTGAAGCAAGGAGCTGTGTGACAGCCACAGAGCAGCCAGCCCACTAACGTTTGTTTGCTTGTTTGTTCTTTTTCCCCAAATCAGCTCCTGAATTCGTAACTGGAGCTGACAAAAGCAAAAGGACACGTCTGCAGCTAAGCCGCAGCAGTGTCCCGAGCCAACCCTGCACACAGCAGCTGCTGCTGCCCCAGCAGGCAGTGGGGTGGGGGAACTGGTTCCCAGTACTTGCTGAACTGGGGGAAAAAACGACCTTCCATTTAAAGCTGGGGTGCCCAACTTAAGCATCCTCCAGAGAAAGGGGAGAGCCAGGAGCTGGAACTGCAGGACCCTCAGACCTCATTGGGGACCCCTGTACCATGGCTGTCATCCCCCACCACCACTCTGGGGATGGGTCTGGCCACCCCCAGACTTCAGGGTAAGCCCTCAGCAGCTCCCACACCTGCCCACACCAAGGGGCTGCCCTGCACAGCCCAGGAGCCCTCGTTGGCTATAGAGCCCCACAGCTCGCTGTATTCCCAGGGGTCTTCTCCTCAGGGCCACAAGCCCAAACCACCGAGCTGCTTTGGGAAGGATTATCCCGGGTTTGGAAGAAACCCTGGCTATCAGCTTCAAGCCAAATGGAATATAAAGTAGCCTCAATCACTTGATTAAAAGTAGCTGGAAATGTCCTTAATTGAGACATAAACATTAAGAGTATTTGACCTTGTAAAAATTCACCCTAGAAGCTGCAGCCCAGGTAAAGCCCCATGGTTTCTGTGCAGGTAATTTTTAATGAAATTTTTTTAATTACAGCAACACTCATTAATGCTCTCTACTTCTTTGCAAGGCTGCTTGGTTATGGGGCATGGCTGGGCTTTGCTCAGAGCCCTACAAAGTGGCAGGGGACCCATTCCCCTGTCCCCCCATAATGCCCTTACCAGTGTTGTGAGCCTCCAGCTGGGACAGGGAGTTGACAGTCACTTTGCACGTGGGACAGTACAGGTGCTGTTTGCTCTTCTTCCCATCTTTCTCACTCTCAGGGGCTGAGCTGACGCTGCTGCCCAACTCAGCTGCCTGTGCCTCGGCTGCCTGGGCAGACGAGGAGGCCACGCTGGTGGCATCCGAGGTGCCCTCTGACAGCTCAGAGGCCGGTGGGGAGCCCAGTGGGGCAACACTGCCTGGCAGCTCCACGGGTGATTCCTCAGTGCTGGGCATCAGCCCCAGGCTGCTGCCCTCACCCTCTGGCTCCTGTGGGCTACTGGCATCAGCTGGTGGGAGGGGAAGGAAAAGGGGAAAAGAGAAAAAAATGGGCAGAAAGGGAAAGTTCTCTACGCCTGAACAGGTTTTCTGAATTTCCAGGAGCACCCCTGTCTTCCCCAAGACCATCTCAGACAACATCTGCATGCATCCATCCCTGCCAAGGGTGGCTCTTCCCAAGGTCTCTCCCATTACAGCTTTTATCTGCAGTGCATGGAAGCTGGACTCAGCACAAAACCCCGGGCGAGCTCCAACACTGCCACGGCTCCCACCAGCCCCATCCCTGCATGCGGCAGAGCCCTGGGGGCGTGTGAGACAGGGCTCGCTTTCTCTCCCGCACCCATACAAACACCTCCCAGACTCCCAGAGACACCCAGTCACAGGGAAAACACCCGCCGTGCCCCCGTGAGCACCGGAGCTCGTTTGTGTCCGGTGGCATCTCTGCCACACCGTCCACAGCCTCCTCAGCCCCTCCTCGTACCTGTGCTGCCCAGCTCCCCACTGCCCACGGGGCTGGGGGCCAGGTCAGCTGTGCTGTCCTGGCCGGGGGTCCCCGCTGCAGCCCCCACCACCTTCTGCTTGTTCTTCATGGCCTCGATGGCCTTCAGCCTCCGTGCGTGCTTGTGGCCCTTGTAGTGGGCTTCTGCCTGGTTCTGGGGGGGAGAGCCCGGGATGAGACATCAGTGCTGTGACCAGGCAGACAGACAGATATGGGGAGGGCAGGTGATGGGGTCAGCCCGGGTATGTGGCCATTCAGGCATGTTCCTAGTGCAGCTACCTTTCCTGGTGACATCCACCCCCACTGCAGAGGGGTGTTGGGTGTGGGGTGTAGCACAGAGCTGTGTCCCTCCTCCCCCCAGCCTGTTCTGACAACGACATATTTGGGCCAAGGTATCACTCTCTAAGACACTACCACATTTCTTGGCCGAGATAAGGACCCTGCTCTGATTAAATGCATCAAGTCACTCCTAAAAGCAGCTTTCAGGGAAAATTTATGACTCCAGAAACCTACAATGAATTGTTGCTGTAAAAATGAAATAAAGAGGTTCATTGGTGGGGAGGACACATCACCCACTGTATCCTAAGGGGTGTCCAACACATGGTTCACATCCCCAGCTCCTCTCTCTCAGTGAACACTGGATAATGAAGCGTGACTCTGATGGATTCATGTCTCCACTGAACTGATAAAAAATGGCTACAAAAAAAACCTCCCCCTGAACATTCATGTCCTCCCAACAGGGACAACGCTGCATTGTCCCCCAAAACAACCCCAGTTTGGCAATTTATGGAAAGGAACCCCACTATGAATTAGACACTGTACCCCTGAGTAGGACAAATTAATTTGCACAGCATTCCTGGGGGCCAGCTGAGAATTCCTGGGCTCGGTGGGGGAAAGCGGGAACAGGGGCCAGGGCTGTGGCTGGTACGTGGGAAAGCAAAGGGCCAGTCCGAGCGTGGTGCCTCATTAGCAAAGACAATAAACTCCCCCCGGATAACAGGGCTGGAACGGGGCTGGGTGCAGCCGAAGTAGGTCACAGCCACTGTGCTGGAACACCCACGGGCTGTGAGGGTCTGGGCCAGCCGGGGGGACCTGGAATGACATGGACAGGGATGGACAAAGTTGGGGACAGCGGCTCACAGGGGCACTGGGAGCATGCAGTGGGGCTGGCTCTCCTGGCACATCACTTCTAGCCAGGATGCAGCCTGAAACAGGGAAGCAATGCTTTTTCTGAGCCGCTTGGTTGTGGAGCGGAATTACGAAGCCCAAGAACCAGGGAGCTTTGCTGGGAGGGCAGCATCAGCCCCAGGCACTGCAGATGCAGCGTGGCCAGGCTGGGATGGCTCCTCCACAGGAAGCAGAGCCTGGCCAGGGCACAGGGTCCAGGGAGGCAAGAGCAGCTCCAGCAGCCCACAGCCCCCATGCTGCCAGACACCAAGCACCAGCAGCTCCTGTGGATGAGACTGGCCCATTGTGGGGGAAGGTCCTGACAGGGGCTGGCCCCGTGGCCCCCCTCACAGCCAGCCCCATCTGTGGCCCCACTCACCGCAGAGTTGAAGCGCAGGTGGCAGATGTTGCAGGAGATGAACTGCTTCTTCTTGAGCGGGGCCGGCATGCCGAAGGTGTGGCTGATCACCGCCTTCTGCACCGGGTCCATCTGGAACGGGAGGGAGGGCAGAGGGCAGCTGGGTGCTGTGTCCTGGTGGCTGTGCCAGTGTGGCACCGTCACCCAGTGACCTCCACGCCTGTCACGCTCCCAAGGAGCCACTGCCAATGCCACAGAGCCACTGGGTGGCTGAAGGAGTGAGGGGCTGCATCTGCTGAGGAGCCCTGCGGCCATGGAGGCTCCCCTGCACAGGGCAGTGTGCCATGTCAGCACTGGCTCCTCTCCTGATTAAACCATTCCTGAATCCACCAAATCCAAAACCAAATGTCAGCTGTGGTCTGGCAGAAGAGACGAGACCTGATCTGCCCCAGTGCGTGCCCAAGTCCCCTCTCCCCCCACACAGACACTTGTGTCACAGGTAGAAAATTACCAGTTTCTGTTTGAACCTCAGTGGCTACTCTTGACCTCAGCAGGAGCAGAAACCACCAAAACAGGGGACAGAGGTGACCAAACAAACATCATTCATTCTCCATGTGCTCTTCACCAGAGAGCTGGAATGTCCCCAAGCAATGTCAAAGGCATGAGCAGGGCCATGTGTGCCAGCCCATGCGACACCGACAGCCCACATGGGTGCCAAGGCAGGAGGGACACCCGTGCTTGCTGCCACAGACACAGCTCGCCCAAGACACAGTGCCCATGAAAGCCCCTCTGAGTTGCCCCACTGCTGTCCAGATGTGCATTTCACCTGCTCAAACTCAACAATGACAACTCACTCACCAGGCTGGGCACACACAGACCCACTTCAATGACCTAACAGGAGCCATACCTGTCCTCCAGCCTGCCCAGGGCCATGGTGGGGCCAAGCAAGTGGCCGGTGCCAGGCCCTGGCCCTTCTGTCTTGCCCCAGGGCTCGGCCTCATTCCACAGCCCAAGCTGCACCAAACTGCTTCCAAAAGCCATAATTGTTTTTAACAAAATGCATTTATTAAGGAAGAAAACATAAGAATAACCTCTTTGTCTGAGCGTGGCTCCAATCTATAATGCAAGTATTGTTCCCTACCCTGTGGCACAGGGAGATTATCTTATCTGAGTCCTGCTGTCAGGAGAGCCCGGGGTTTTCAGCGATCGTATTTCTCTGCAAAGCTATTTCGCTGCCGAGACAGGTGCATCAGTCTTCGAGGCACATGCCTGGACAACAGCGTCATTATCAAGACCCCAAATTCCTTTCCAGGAGTGAGCAGAATGGTAAAAGCAGGTGATTAATGAAGTGCCTGTTTGCCATGAAATTTTACTCACTTATCTGGCATATAAATGAAGAGGCATTTGGGGTTCAGCAGAGACCTGGAGGAAGCTACAGATGGCCAAGATGCTGCTCCACGCCTGATGACAAACATTGCAATGTGCTGCTGGCAGCACCCCCATGCTGCTGGGATACTGGGCCAGCAGTTGTTTTCCAGAGAAACACCCACCTTTTCACTGAGAAAAGAAAAATGGCTCCAACCTTCCCAGCAGTGTCAGCTACCAGGTTCCAGCCGGTCACTCCCACCAAGCTCCACCAATGCTCCCACCAAACAACACTGGCGGCCACTGAGCGCTGCAAGCTCCCATGAGCTCCACACCCTGAGCACCGTAGCATGAGTAGGGTGGGGGTTGGAGGAGGAGGCAGAGGAAAGGGAGATGCTGGCACAAGGACACAAATGAGGCTAGGGACCATCTTGGCCTCATCCTGAACCTGCCAGTGAAGCCAGTGGTGCCAGGGCCATGTCTGAGCCTCATCTACACGGTGGTGGTGCTGAACAGCCCCAGCACAGGGTCTCCTCCTCCTCCTGGGGTTATGCCAGGGTGATGGCATCAGCTTGGGTCTTTCCAGCCCCTGTGCTTTTGCCAAGTCCACCCCGCTCGACCCTGTGGCACAGCAAGGAGTTGTGCTCACCAGAGCACTTGCAACTGCTCTGGGCAGGCACAGGGCTCATGGGCTCCCTGGGGCTGGGCTGCCCAGCACACTCAAAACCTGGCACCTCACCCCAGCCCCAGGCATCCCAGCCAAGGCACGTGCAACTGGTGGCCATGGCCGCTCCTGCTGTCCCAAAGTGAACACCAGCACTTTCTCAAGCCTTCAACTGCCCATCCCCATGGGAGCACACATGGCCCCAGGTGTTTTGCCAGAAGCCCAGCCCAGCTCCACCCCACACTGAGCACATCTGAAGCCTAGTGCCACCTGAGAGCCCTTGTGCTTCTCCCCAAATGAGAACATAAACACCCCTCTACCTCCTCCCCACCGCACGCCCTCACAGCTCTCTCAGATATGGAAAATTCCCCCCAGCTCCCACGGGGCTGGCGGGGGGCTGTGCTGCAGCCATACATACCAGCACCTGCAGCCAGGGATTGAGGCTCTTCCTGGCTGCTTCCAGAAGAGTGGAGCCAGCAGCAGAGGTGGCTTTGGGCACCGTGGTCTTGGGGAATAAAGATCTCGGCTTTATAGTCAATTCGTATTGACTCACATTACTTTATTTATCCCTGAATGTTCCTGCTGATATAAATAGCGACCCCTGTGCCGAGCTCCCTGCGGCCGCTGAGGTCAGGAGCAGGAATTCACAGGGATGCAGCATCCATTCACATCGCGTCTGCTGACAGGGTTTTATGAGGCGCTGCTGGGTCCTGGGGATTTGCAACATCCCAAGTTAAGAGAAAGACCTCTGGAGCAAGGAACGTGCCTCCGGTGCTGTTAGGGGATTTTTTCCCTGGTTGTTGCTCTAAGTGACAGGAGGCAGCTTGGAAAGGTTTTGTTCGCTCCAGAGTAAAACATCTGCTGGGTTCATGGGAGCCCTGTGACCTGCTCTGAGTGCAGAGTGTTCTGCTGGGCGCTGCAAACAGCTCCCACTCCGCAGGGCATCGCTGGGCCCTCGCAGCATCACCAGCAATGCAGGGCATGAAAGAGGAACCCCCAGAACCTGTTGTAGAGTACCTCCAATGTGGCAGCGACCTCAGCAAGGGGCAGACCCTGACTGCTGCCCCTTACCCTCTCCCCCCACTGAGGCTCAAGTGGAGTCTGACCTGGCATCACAGTCACTTGGGCAGAGATGAGGAGCCACCAGCCTGGCTCAGGATGCAGGGATGTTCCAGCCCTACATCCTGAGGGATGCTCTGGCTCCTCCAGACCTGCCAGATCAGCTCAGGCTGCAGGGATGCTCCAGCCCTTCATCCTGTGGTAAGGAAGCTCTGCTCTGGCTCCCCCAGAGCTGCCATCCCAGCATACCCTGAACCTCACCCAGTCTCCTTCAGCCACATCTCCAGCACTGACACACCCCAAAGGGACAGCTTCTGTCCATGGACCGTCAGCCAACACCACACACCGGGTTCAGAGTGGTTGACTCCAGGTCCCAGATGGCTGGGACAGCCTCCCCTGGCATCTCTGTCTGTGTCTGACCCATCCTCTGAGGCAGAAGCCCCCAGAGAGCACAGTAGCCATGCAACACTGTGTGGCTCCAGCAAGTACCAGATTAATTTTCCAAACTATCCATTTTTTAAAGCAACAAACGTGGGTGAACACACGCCGGGGCAGCGGCAGGTGGGAGCCAAGAGGAGCGAACAACAGGCGCTGGGTCAAGTTCACTCCTGACTCCAGTGACTAAAAAAAGAGCCCAGACAAAGAGCAGGAACTATAATGGCATCAAAACCCCTCCTGTCCTGTGTTCCAGCTCATTAGCCTGGGGAGAGGCTGGGCTGGGGCTTCAAAAGAGCTTAAAGGACTCAGACGCCTGAATCCCATTCAACAGCAACAGGAATCCTGCACTTAATTTCTGAACTGTCTTTGAGGATCTCGGGGATAATTTGCACCTTCCGAGCACATTTAAGCTCAAAGCCACTCAAAAAAGGCTGGCAAGCAGGGAGGGGGCTCGGGAAAGTCCCATTTCCAGGCTCCTGAGAGAGAGCAATGGGCATTTACTGAACCCCAAAACACCAGCCTGCAGTGCCTCTGCAGAAAAGAGGGGGAGCAGCCCCCAGGCCCACTGCCCTTCCTAGAGCAGAACCTGCTCCACAACAATCCTAGGCAGCCCCCAGGGGTCACAGAGACCCCCGTGGGGCTGGGACCAGCCTGGGGGAGCGATGCAGCATGGGGAAAACTCCATTTCATGCCCCACACAGTGGTGTGTCCTTGATCACATCCAGGTCAGTTTAACTGTCCTATGGAACCTCTCTAAAGATACATGATATTGCCAACCCCAGGCACCTGGGCCAGTGGTTCAATGCTGGGGACCTGGAACCCAAGCAGTCCCCAGCATTCTGACTTCCCCAGCATCCACAGCACCAGCCACATTCCTCATATCTGTAATACATTCTCTCTCTTTCTTTGCTTTTCCTTATTTAATTTTCAACTAATGAACTGCTCTCCAGAGCTACTTTATTACTATTGATTCCAGGGGCAAAATCCAATTGATCTCGGTTAAAATGAACCATGTTTTTAATTCTGGCACTGACAGGCGCTGGCTGGGCAGGAACCTCTCTGAGCTAAGGGCAAAGTGGGCATGATGAACAGGTGTCCAGCAGCCAAAGACCACAGGAATTAAACCAGAAACTACCTGGTGGGGTTCATTGAGTGGTGTCATGTAGAGGAGGGACTGCTGCAAGGGAGGAGGGGTCCAGCAGCCAATGCCCACGCACCCTGGGGACTCACCGTGTTGAAGTTGGGGAAGAGGTTGAGTGGTGACGTCCCGTTGAGCCTGAAGGTCAGAAAGTGCTTGATGTCCAAGGGGGGGTGAAGAGGCCGGCCAGGGATGGGCAACGATGCTAAAAGGGGACTGTTGTGTCCAGAGGGACCTGCGCAGGCAGAGGGAAAGAGCAGTGTCAGCATTGGTGATCCCTGCTCGCAGCAGGAGGACAGAGCACACAAGACATGGCACACGGGGACATCTGCCATGGACTACAGACCCCTCCCAGTGAAAGGTCCTAGCCCAGGGTGGCCCTGGGCTCCCCTTTGCCTTTCAGGCTCAAAACCAGCAGCCCAGTTTGAAGCAGGACACAGCCACCTCTGCATCAGAGCATGGACATGCGCAGGAGTCCGAACCCTCAAAAGGTGTCAAAACCTCCCCCACGGAAGCAGCCCCTTCCCTGGGCTCTCCCATGGAGCTCTCCCTGGGCTCTCCCACATTGGCACCACCGGGGCTCCTCATCAGGGCTGGCGGGGTTTTGGCTGCCAGCAGCAGCCAAAGGACTGGGGGCAGAGACCGAGCTGCCCCCACTCCTGTGGTACAGCCACCACTCCCGGTCCCCTGGAAATGAACCACACATTCCAGCATGAGATTTAAAAATAGCCTAGAGTTACTAATAATGTTCTGTTTAAACAGAAAACACCCGTGGGACAGAGGGAAGGAGGGAGGCAAGGCAAATAAGAGGGATTTGTCTCCAGACTGCTCACCATCCCAACTCAGACTCATCACAGAGGGTGAGCACAGGAAAGCATCCTCCAAGTGGCAGAGGGAGTCCCTGCCCCAGCTCTGGGAGCAAGGAGGGGGAAAAACTAAAATAAAAAAATCAATGAATCGAACACAATAAATAAGAAATGGTTCCAGAACGCTGTGAACCAGAAGAGCCCATTCACATCCCACACAGCTTCACACCCCCTCCAACGCACCCACAGTCCCATCCTTTTTCCTGCAGCAAGAACAAGGTCAACGTTTCTTGTTCCTTTGGATTTTTTTGAGGTTTGGGTTCTTTTTCACCTCGAAGGCATCATGGATCCCTTGACCCAGCACAGCCCAACCCCATCCCATTGCCCCCCTGGACGCGAGAACACCCCTTGTGGGAGGCTGACAGTGGCCAGTACCCACTCCCACAGAAGGAACACTGCTGTCACCACCAGCCCCTCTTGCGACAGCGCCGAGCCTAAGCCCCCCTCCAGTCCCCCGCACTCAGCTCTGCAGAATAAGGACCCCAGGCTGGTGCTGTGCCTCATTCTGCTCCTCACCCGCCGTGCACCAATCCTGGCTGGTGCAGGAGCTCAGACATGCATCTGAAATTCAAAGTTTGAGAGGTTCCCTGGATCTGAGCAGCAAGTGCTCTTCGCCAGCCCCATGGGCACCAATGACCTCCTTCTGGGTGAGCGCACGTGGCGGCTCTGCCACGGCGCCGGAGCCATCCCCAAGCCAGGCCTGACTCCAGGGAGGAATTACAGTTTGCTTCATCAGGCATGCACTGATCGAGTTAATTCCAGAGTCGCCCAGAAGGGAAATCTGTGAAACCGCTTAAAAATAAATAAATAACATTACAGCAGCAGCGAGCAGGACTGGGTGAGTGGTGCGTAATTAAACTTCTGAGGCGTGAAACAGTATTTCTACATCAAATCATCTGAGACGGCCGGGCCGGCGCCAGAGGAGCTGCCCTGGGACCCCCAGCACACGCAGCCACGGCCCTGCTCGAGAGCAGCAAAGGCATTTGGGGCTGGATCACGAGGGGTGCCACTCATCACAGCCAGTGCAATTTGCACTGACTGCATTGGCCTTAAAAACATAAAATATACATATATGTAAACATATAAAAATATATATAA
>JACBWW010000091.1:1081617-1149637 GCA_020086605.1 Lanius collurio | reverse complement strand
AATATATATATATATATGGGAGGAACAAGAGGTGGGTGATCACCTCATCCCCAAAATCAGTAAGTACAAGAAGGGATGCTGCAGCTCAGCTAACGCTGCAGGACAAAGGGCTCACTCCCTGGGGAGCAGCTCCTGCACTGGGCAGGCACAGGACGGGTGCTGAGGGGACACAGACTCCCAGGATCGGCCACCACCAGCAGCATGGACAAGATATCCCAGCATCTTCGGCACATCCTTGAGCTCAAATTTGTGGATTAAACCCATTTCTGGACTGGGATAAACCAGGCAGTCAGACAGAGCCCAGAAACCCATGAGACCCTGCAGATGGGCAGGTCTTTTCCCACCTGGCTTTGCCCTGAAGCAGACAAGACCCCCAGGAGCAGGAAGAGGGCTGAGGCCACTCCAGTGAAGCTCCCCCCAGCATGTCACATCACCCTGCTGGGGCACCCTGCATGATGCTCTTGGGGCACCTTCCCAAGGTTATGGAGCCATGGCATTGTGGGTCCTGCCTTACCTTTGCTGCAGGGCAGATTCCGGCAGCAGCTGAGGGCAGTATTTTTAGGTATTAATTAGACACTCAATTAAGGGGATTTGTTTTTGGGAGAGTGGCAGGGCCCCAGGTCTGTATAGAATGACACGACCTTACCCAAGGTGACGGGCACGACCAGCAGCAGGTGGGGCTGTGCTGGTGAATGGACCCCCAGTGGTGCAGTTTGTTGGCACAGCCCCAACTCTGTCCCCCTGGCCCATTTTGGCAGAGGAGCCCCCACCTTCACAGCAAACACTGCTGCTCTGGCACCGCGGGTCCTCCTGGGACAGGATGTGCTCCACAGAGCATTCCAAGGGGCTGGTGCAAGGAGGGCAGCACAGGAATCACGTGTTCTCAGCACAAGCACCTGCTGCAGTCTGGGGGGGTTGTTTCTGTGCCCCCCCCAGCTCCACAGATAGGGTCCAGGCCTGACAAAGAGATGCCAAAGCCACGATGTCCCTGCTGTGGTGCTGCGTGTCCTCTGCGAGGGGCTCACCCAGAGCCATCGGAGCCTGCACATCCCCTCCCAGGGGCTCAGCCCCTTCCCAGCCCTCTGGAGCTCAGCCCACTCAGTTCCTTTTCTGCAGACTTTTGTGGGGATCCCTTGGAATTTAAAGGAATTTTCAGCCCTACTTTTAACCAAGCTCACCTGAACTGTGCCTGGCCACCATCCCCAGCCTGTTCCCCACCCCTTCACTCTACACAGCCACTGAACACACATCTGCAGCAGGTTTTTTCTCCTCGTCCCTGTGAGGCAGAGCAGAGCAACTGTTGTGCTCTGACACCCGCCTGTGTGAGCCTCCCAGAGCTGCCTCCAAAGGCGGCGGGGCAAACGCTGCAGGTTCTCATGCCAACATGAGTCTGCCAAGGACCCATCTCTGCAGACGCCACTGCCTCAGAGAGCATCTGGCACAGAGTCTGCCCAGACCAGATGGAGACGGAGCTGTTTATTCACACGGAGGCTCCCTCCAGCTCGGGAGACATTCTCAGCAAATTTTGATGGTGTCTCTAAATTCTTACCCAGTGCTTTAAAGCTTTTGTCTCTAGCCAAGCATGCTTCCAGGAGGCTCCCCAATGCCAAAGGCTGATGGCCAGAGAAGAGGAGCAAGACCCAGTCACAGTGCTGGACCATGACAGCAGCATCAGTGCAGCCCTAGCACCTCTGAGATCTGGACCAGTAACAAACAGATTGCACTGCACTGGACTCCCAGAGCACCCAGACTTGGACCGTGGGGCAGCAGATCTGCTACATTCTCCCATTTCCAGCTTTTGGCAGCTCCAGCAGAGGACCCTGCACCCAGGATTCAACTGAAGTGATACTTCATGCTGCTGTACTGGGTTTATTGCTGATTAGAATCAGTCTGAACTGAAGGAAACAGCCCTCCAAGTCAAAGCCAGCAAAGCCCTATCACACTGGGACACATCAGCAGCACCCTAGCCCCACCTGGCCACCGCAGTGGCACCCCCAGTCTCATGGGCAGAGGGGCCTGAGCTCCTGCCTGGTGCAGGCACCAACAGTTCTGCTCACCTCGGGACAAAGAGAGTAATGCTTCAGAGGAGAAATACGAGCCTCACACCTCCAGTTGGTCCCAAAAGCAGGTGTTGAAGGACTTTCTCTTGAACTGCAGGTTGCCAAGAGCTCAGGGTGCAAAGGGAACTCCAGGACATTAGGACATTTTGGAAAGACCAGGAATTAGCTATTGATTGTTTTGGGACCTCTGCTCATAATTTATTCTGTCTTCGCAAAAAAAAAAAGTCCTTTTAGATATCTTTATACTTAAAACTTTAGGAAAATTAAGATAGACCTTTTTAATATAGATATTTATATATGTATATTTATATATATACACACATACACATATGCACACAATGATGCATTTAAAGTTACTATTTCCTCAGCCATTACAATATCATTCCTTAAATCTCTTGTTCTTGAAATGATCATGACTTGATGCCACTGCTAAAAATACCCTGTGCTGTGCGCAAGGAACACCAACACAACACCGCCAGGCATGTTGGGGTCGGTGCAGAGCTGGGAGGATGCGCTGCCTTTTCTACATTCGCTCTCCAGGCTCCAGAATAACAGAAATCCCATATTTTTGCATTAAGCAAAAGCTGCTGGGTATCTTTGTGCAAAGGCAACATGACATTTGAGCTCAAGACCTTTGCCTTCATCTCCCTAAAACAAAATAACGACAAACCCTTGGAAAAAACTCATCGCAATTTGGGATCTCAGGTGGCCCCAGGATTCTGAATTCTGGGTGATTCAAAACGATGTTTGGGGCACGAGGGAGGGGTGGTGATGGGACCAGCACAGCTTTGTGAAGGATCCCATTTTCTCTTCCCAGCACTACAGGTCACCATCCACTGTGGTGGTCACCTAGCAGTGACCAGTGACGTCGAAAAGCAGCATCGAGCTGGCACTGGGGGCTGCCCGCAGGCCCCGGCTCCTGCCCAAGGGCTCGGCCCTCAGCAGCCATGCTCACTTCACCTGTGCCATGATGAACCCAGACTCCCTCATGCTCTCATAGTACTCGATGGCCAACGCAAAGTTAAACTCGCTGATGGCTGGCCCGTCAATGGCGATCTTCATGAGGTCAGAGAGCCCCTCGTCCTTCACATGGCGCGACCGGCCGCGCTTCAGCAGCTCCCGGCCCCGGCTGATCTTCTCAGCAAGGACCGAGCCCAGTGGCAAGGCCAGGGCAATAGCTGCCAGGACAGCGAAGTCTGGGAAGAGTTCATGCATCTCTGAGCTGCTGTAGACCAGCTTGATACAAAGGTCCTTGAAGGAGAGCTGGCTGAGGCTGAAGACGATGCGCTTGAAGAGGGGAAAGTCGCTCAGGGCCCTCTCACTCACCACCACCCGTGAGTACACCTGCAGCAGGAAATTCAGCTCGCTGACCCCATAGCTGCCAATGTCCTCCAGAGACTGGGGGTAGCACTTGGGGTTGAAGATGGCAGAGAAGGAGCTGATGGCCTCCAGGACGCTGCTGGGGAACCTGTCCAGCAGGTTGCCCCGTACCCTCTCCAGGTAGCTCTCCTTCAGGTGCTCAAAGTGTTTCAGGTGCACTTGGGAGCAGTTGGCCAGCTCGATGCCCCTGTAGTAGAGGTGGCTCTCACCCTCCCGGCCATCCTGCAGGTGTTTGTTCATCTCACTGAGGAACTCCCGGAGGTTCTGGCCGCTGGTGCTCTGCTGGGCCTGCAGCGTGGTGGCTGTGGCTGAGACTATGGGCTTCAAGATGGAGAGGTCAAAGTCCTCAATCTGGAAGAAGCGACTGAGCTTCTGGAAGATGGGGAGAACATCCAGGAGGATCTTGGTGAAGGCCACAAACTGGAACTTCTTGAGCTCTTCACAGAGGCCACGGGCCACAGGCGAGCGCTCTGCCTCACTCTCCAGCAGCTGCACCAGTGTGGGCCACAAGGAGTCGATGGCTTCTACAGCTGGGAAGATAGAAGTCCAGTGGATGGCTTTGGGGCTCCCGAGGTCTATCTCACAGAGGTCCAGGACTCTCCGCAGCTCTTGCAGGCTATCGCCTTCCCTGTGGAAGCTGGAGTAGAGCCTATACACAGCATCCACAGTGGTCTCATACTTCTGGAGGTACTCGATGGTGCCGATGCTCTCGGCCAGCAGCAGGGAGGTGCCATGGGACAAGCAGTGCACCTCAGTGAGGAGGGGGCAAAGTGAGGTCAGCACAGTCCCCACCCCGCTCAGCCGCTCGGCCACCAGTGAGGCACTGTCGGCACTGAGCCAGGTGAGCTTCATGGTGGGGATGCCGAAGGAGCGCATCACCTCACCCACCTTGCCTGCCACAGTGGAGGCCTCCCCGGTGGGCAGCTCGAAGCTGCCCAGGAAGGTGGTAGAGGTCTGCCCATTGCAGGGGGAGACGGTGGTGGTGAACATGGCAAGGCTGCGGTGCTCCAGGACATCCACCGTCTCGTCCACCACCAGCCCAACGAACGGCGAGGCTTTGATCCTGTGCCTGTCCTCGTTGTGCAGGACTTTGGCAATGGCTGCCTGGGCCAGTTGAAGGAGGGGTGCAGGGAGGGAGAGAGAAACACAAATGAGATTCAGAGGCAGTGGGAGATGTGCAGCACCCAGCACACAGCGAGCGGGTGGGCTCCCACCCACAGGTCTGCAGCATGCGAGGGCCTGAGCCAGGCAAAAGCCCTTACACTAGCTGCACACACAGAGGCTGGAAATCACTTTCTTTTTCCCTAATAAGCTGTCTCCTCCTACTCCTGTTCAGCAGCTTGAGTACTGTGGGAAGCTTCTGAGAGCTTGAGGATCCCTGCCCCGAGCTCGGGGTCAGAGCCCCACAGCTACAGCAGGACACAGCACCACCAGTAGCACTGACCCCTCAGCCCCCCACCTATGCTGGCAGTGAGGCAGGACACCAGGAATCCACCTCCCACATTCAACTCCAGCAGTTCCACTTCACTGGCCCAGCAGGGGCAAGAGCAACAGCAAAACTGCAATGTTTTTTTTTCAGCTTTACTCATTTACTTACACTCCCCCCATTTCAGGCAAACTCCCCAGTTTGGAGGGAAAACTTTCTGTGTGTGTGTGAGGGCTGCAAGGATCACCACAGGCTGGGAAACCTAATTAGTGGGTTTAGTCTATCTGCAGCAAAATAAGGCTCCGCAGAGAGCTGAAAAGCCTGGCAAATGGCCAAGACTCACTAAAAATTTAATTTGACTTTAGCAGGCATGAAGTGTTTGTAAAATTCAGAAAATCCTTTCTAAACTCTCCGGCTACTTGATCTTTCTGATTCACTTAGTTTAGGGCAGAAGAGGAAAAACCCACAGTGCTCAAGGTGCTAATTGAACTCTTGAGCTTTCATCCTGCTAAGCAGCCTGGCAGGCTCGGGGAGCTCCTGGAGGGTGCAGGCACCATCCCTGCCCTGCCAAACGTCACGGCCGGCACACAGGTGCGGACCCCCAGCCCCACATACACACCTGCATCTCCCTGACGCTGCCGGGGTGGTAGTACTCGCTGTGCTCCGAGGCCAGCAGCGCCTGGCACAGGTTGAACTTCTGGAAGCTGAGCAGGGAGGAGCACTTCTCATCCGGGATCTCCTCCTTGGCCATCCAGTAGACGGTGGTAAGGATGGCCACCTTTGCTGGGTTCACCTCCACCTTGATGACCGAGCGCAGCTCGGGGTGGCCATGGACACGGGTCTCGAAGGCCAGCTGCTCCCGGTTCACCGCCAGCGCCTGGCGGTGCGCGCCGGAGGTGACGTGCCGCAGCAGCGCGTGGCGCTGGAAGTTGTCCGTGCCCACGGTAAAGGCATTTTCTGCTTTACCGTGCTTGTTCTTCACCAGTGCCTGACGACACTCTATGCAAAACATGAGTTTCCTCTCATAGTCAAACTCCAGCCAGGTAAATTCTTCCTTCCAGTGCTCATTGAAATAGCGTTTACACTTTTTATTGGAATTGGAAGTTTCCCCAGCTGGCTTTTTCCCTGGAGGCACCATACTGCTGTGGCTGGGAAATCAAACACTACGGTTGAACCGCACCGTGCCTTGAGGAGCAGCCTGCACATTTAATTTAGTAAGACGGTCTATTACCACTCTCCTGGTCCGACTGGAGATGAAAGAGACACAAGGGAAAGGGATTAGGGCCCTGCAAACCTCAGCCAGGGCTCAGCTGTGGTAGCACAGACACACTGGTACGGTGACAGCGGCGGTGACAGTGGGGCTGAGGACAGGCTCAGGCTGTGTGACAGCCCCAGCACCACACTGGGGGATCCCATCAAACACCTCATCAGCATCACCAGAAGCTCTCAGTGTCACTGGTGGGACTGGCACACACACGCACAGTCCTGGTCACCACAGGAATATCCACGTTTTCCCCTGGAACAACCCTCCCCACTGTGCACTGGGAAGGTGAGGAAGGCTCAGCGCTGGCTGAAACACTCAAAAAACGAGTGTTCAGCCCTGAAGAAGCAGCACCCGCTGCTGGCAGTGAGTGCCAGGGCCCTGGAGCTGACTGGGAGCTAGCTCAGACACGTGTGCTTATGTGCACACGTGTGTTCTCAGTCCTGCCTGGTTTGTCTCTCTTCCAGGGAATTGCTGAAGCCGTGGCAGGTCCCATGGCAGTGGAGCCATCATTCAGTGCCATCCCAGTGTCCCTCCCAGGGGGTGATGCACTGGATCCACTCCAGGCCAGGCTCCCAAATATCTACTGAGCTAGAGGCTGCAAAGCACTTACACATGTAACCAAACCAGCACCTGAAGGGTTTAAGCATTCACTTGACCTCCTCCCTACACTTCAGGCCCTCTCAATCTGATCCTCACATTTCTCCATGAACCGGACTGAAAATCCAAACTGACCCTGGCTAAAGGTGTTGGGAAGAGGAGGAGGAAGAACCCGGCACAACATGGGGAAGCAGGAGAACCAAAGTGCAGAGGAAAAAAGAAAGAACATGGATACTCAGAGGCAGAGAAACTGGGGAATACCATCAGTCCACGTGACTTGCTGAGACACCGATGAGGAACTTGGGGTTTTTCTGAAGAACAAGCCCCCAAAACCAGAACCATTGCCACAGCACTGTGGGAGCCGGGGGAAGAAACCCTCACAGTTCAGGCATTGGAACAACACGACTCCCAGCAGTGCGAATGCCCACCCTATGGAGCCAGTGCTCCCCACGGGGTGCCCTGGGCACTGCTGGTGGGTGGCCCTGGAGCTCCGGGCATCGCAGCTGCCTGGCACAGCAACCCCATCCCTGCACCGGGTGAGCATCGAGCGTCCTGGCTGCACTGGGATGCTGCATGGCCCCAGGGGGTGCATTCCTGTGCTCTTTCCCTGCCACTGACCCCATTCGCTGTCAAATCATCCCCACAGCCGCCGCCCCCTCCCACCCCCCCACCCCAGCACTTGCTCCAGCAGAAGCTGCTGCCTTGGAAGGAAAAAAAAAAAAAAAAAAAAAAAGAGCAGCAATTAGTGCGTGGGATGCACGAGGCCGGGACGGGGGTTGGGATGGAGCAGGGCGCCGTAGCGCCCCTTCCCACAGCACCCATTCCCGCAGCACCCGTGGTGGTGCTCTGGCACCGGCCCAGCACCCCTCAGGGCTGCTGCCCACGGGAGGAGCGGCCCTGCGCACCGCGGGGGACTCGGCAGCAGCCTGCGATGGGGGCCACACTCCGGTCCCCCCACCAGCCTGCTTCTTCTCCCCCCGCCGGGAAGTTTGGGCAGGATCAGGATTCACTCATGGGAGGACAAGCCACTGCCCCTGGCCCTCGTCCCTGGTGCATCAGCCCTGGCTGCGGCCCCCCGTGAGGGTGAGCGGAGCAGCCCCGGCGCCCAGCCCAGCGTGCCCACCCCGCTCACCCGCCCCTACATACGTACCATGGAAAGGCTGCCATAAGCTTTGGGGCGGGGGGCTTGCAAACTTCCCAGTTTTGGTTTTTAAATAGGAATAAAATAATAATAATTTTTAAAATCATCTAATTAAAAAAAAAAAAAACAAAACAAAAACAAAACAAACGAAAAAAATAACCAAAACCACAAAAAAAAACCAAAAAACAAACCCAGCCAAGCAACGCAAAGCCTGAAATAAAACAAAAAGCAGCGGGGTGTTTGGGAGGCGGCACCACCCCCCGCCCCGCAGCCCCCGCGGGCCCCGAGCGCGGCGGCTGCGGGAACAAAGCCTGCGGCGGCCGCCCGCGCTCACGGGAGCTCGGGAGCGGCCATCTTGCTGCTGTGAGGACTGTCTGCCTCACGGATGCTCCCGGCAGCCCACGGCGGCAGTGGCCACTAGCGGTGGCCGGGACGGGGAAGGCCGCGTGGGCCGCGGGGACAGTGGACGTGGTGGCTGGGCTGTGGGCTGCGGCCCCTGGGGAGGGGGAGCACACGGAGCCATGCCCCGTGCCTGCCGCATGCCCTCCTGAGGGACCCCTTCCCGGGAGGTGCAAAGAGCGGTGGGCATCGGGTGCCCGGGGACCCCGACTCTGGCTGTCTTAGCCGGCAGCTGGGCACATGCAGCAGGGCGAGCTGCAGGAGCGTTTGCAGCCAGCCAGGATGGGTGTTTCTGGGTTTCGGCAGAGCCAGGATCCAGGTGCCCTGCAAGCAGCCGTGGGCAGAGCAGTACCAAGGCACGGACATGGAGTTTCGGCAGGATCCAGGTCCAAGCCCTTTAGGGAATGCCGTAAGTTCCCGCTTACCTGCACTCCTGGTCCATAGCTGCAGGGCTGGGGCTGAAATCCAACCCCTCTCCTAAACCCCTCTAGGGCTCCCTAACGAGCAGAATGGTTCCTCATATCCCAAAGCTTTCTTATAGCAATAAATGCAGGTGAACTTTAGAGCCCCTCAGCTACTTCCAGAAGAGGATTTTGTGCCACCTTTGCTTTCCCCGAACAAGGCTTCTGAGCACACAGAAATCCCAAGGGACACCAGTGTCCCGTGGGACCCCCGATGGGAACCAGCTCCGTGTTCCCCAGCGCATACCCCGTGCCTGGGAGCTGAAGGATGCTCCCACCCAGACTCGCCCTTCTCCCGGAGAGGAGTTGGGCCATGAGGAGGGATGTGTCCCACCGGAATGTGCCTGGATTAGGAGCTGCATTGTACCTGGCTCCGGCTGGCTCTGCACCAGGGGGGTCTGGCGGCCCCCGGTGAATTCCTTTCTTTAGGCTCTCCTCCACATATCCCGGGGCAAGAGGCTCTTCCTGCACTGGAGACATTCTTGCCGAGCCACCACAGCCCAGGGCTAATGAGAGCAGGAGGTGGTGAAACCAGAGCTGGCTCCTGGGGTGAAAACACTGGCCGATTTATTCTTGTGCTAATGCCGCGAAAAAAGAGGATTGAGCCTTTTTAATGAGTTTTTAAGCTGGAGCCCGCTGCATCCCTTGGTCCCATCCCCTGGTTCCCAGCACCCAGAGCAGGACGGCAAAGGCCAGCAGCCCCAAATTAGGAGTGCCTGGGACCAACTCCACTTCCCATGAGGACCCCCTCACCAACCCCCTGCACTGGGATGCACGGGAAAGATCAGTGGGCTCCAGACGAGAACACGCTTGCTCTGCCTGCTCCATGCAAGGGGCAAGGCTGAAACCTCTGATCCCTCTGCCCTGCACACCCATTCCTGCTGGAAGCCTCAAGCTTTAACACGAATTTTGTGCAGCATTTGCAGGATGCCCCTGACCCTGCCGAGCACCATGCCCTCACATAGCTGCCGGATGTCAGATGTCCTTCCTGAAGGAACTGGAGATACTCCTGTTTACCCCAAGCAGTAGCCGCTGTGGCTTGAGCCAATTGTTGCTGTTTTTCCCGACCGTGCCATGCCTGAGGAGCTGGGTGGGCAGGTGCCCTGGCACACCAGCACATCCATCATCCACGCGGCACGAGGGCGGCGGCAGCCATGAGCCACAGTTTCCATCTGAGTCCCAGTTTCCACTGGCATCCCACACCTCCAGCAGCCAGAGCAGACCCCAGGCACACAGCTCCCACTGGGCTGCTCTGGGCTGTTCCCTGGCACCTCTTCCAGCACTCCAGCCCCATATCCATGGATGGGTTCCCTGAGGGTTTCTTACTGCATCTGTAAGAAGCTGAACAGAAGAGACCAAACCCAGCCATATTACGCAAAAAAATTTTAAATCCCCGAGTCCAAAGATATTTATGAGATTTTGTTTCCATCCCTGCTCTAAGCCAGTCAGGCTCTGGGAAATGACGCACACTCTTCCCACAGGGAAGCAGAGGTGCTGTTGTTCCCAAAGCTGCTGACCCCAGTGAGCCCCATCCCTGTGCAGCTCCCAGTTCTCCTGCCCACCCACCGTGCCATTCCTGGCTCCACCCTCTCATGCCTGGCCACCACAGGCTATGGGGTAGGAAAGACCCAGCACCCTTCAGGTCCCTGCTCACCCTCTGCACCCAAAACCCCAGCTGTGCCAGCCCCCAAAATGAACTGGGAGCATGCAGGGGAGGGAGAACTCATGGGAGCTGCCCGGCTGCATCCCTCGCACCCGAAGGTGGTGACAGCTCAGTTCAATCTCTGCCATGTGTGGCAGAGGGGGGAGGCTGTAAGGAGCCGCTGTCTCATGTGGGAGAGAGCACCCAGCACCGTGTCAGCTCAGCCAAATTAAAAATACTCCTGCAGCCCCCGGGTTGGTGCCTGGACGGGCGGATCTGGCAAGGACATAGCCTGCAGGATCTGCAGACACTGGAAGGGACACTGGGAGGAGAAGGTGCTCCCACACAGAGAAGGGGATGGGGCACACACTGGGGGGGACCCCAGTATTTCCCAGCTGTGTCCCAGTTCTCCTGCACAACTCGGGGGGCTGTTCTTCCTCCTTCCAGCACCACTGTGGGCACTGAGACTCTGGCTCCGGCACACTCAGGTCCTTGTGGAGGGGCCTGGATGGGCAGTGGGCCATAGATAGGGAACCATGGGGTGCTACTGGAGAAGAAGCCTCCCGACTTACTCGCATTGGACCCCCACACACACCCTACAGCCACTGCCAGCTTGCAGGATGCAGCCTCGTGTCTCCTTCCCCTGCACAGCCTTGTCACAACCTTCAGCTGCGTGACTGCAGCTGGCAGGGAACAAGCCTTGAAATAAACTCAGATGACATTCCTGCAAACTCTGGACATGGCCACAACAGGATTACTGGGCTGAGCTAGGGAGGGGGGTTTAGCATGCTCATCTCTCCCCGCTGGCGACCCCAGCTCTGGGCTGAGGCTCCTCTGAGCAGCAGCTGAGAAGGGCAAAGCCCTTTTGCCAAGGAGCAGAAGCAAGGACAGGGTGATCTTCTGCCCTGGGCTTCCTCCAGTTCATGCACCTGGTCCTTGGGAGGCAGCTTGGCTGCATCTTCCTCCCCAGCAGCCATAGGGAACTTCACCCCACACTGCTGATACCGAAAACAGCTGCTGGGGAGCAAAAACTGGATATCAGTCTTGCTCTGTCAAGCATCTTTTCCTGCCTTGTGCACAAGCATTGAGCCCAACTCCCTCTGGATTTTAATTCCCAACACTCCCATCTGCCAGGTAATGATCTGAAAAATCAGCATTTAGGGATGCCTCCTCCAGCAGAGATCCCAATCAGTTCAGTGTCCCCTGTGTCACAGCCAGCACTGTTGCCAGGCTGGTGCAGCCCAGCCAAGACCCCGCTGACCTCTGCCACAGCTACTGAGGGGCTTGGAAGGGATGTGGGCTTATCCTGAGTGGAGGCAGCAGAAGGGAGGTGGCAGGTACTGAACCCTGATCTGGGCTCCACTGCCCACAGCCCTGCCCACCCCTCCCTGGGGTGATGGGGGAGAGGCCAGGGTCCTCCTGAGAGATGGAGAGCTCAGGAGTGCACTGGAGCCCCCGATTAACTTCAGCCTTTATTCTGGACACAGTTTAAATTGTAAAAATTGCAGCCAAGTCCAATTCATTACAGCCAAGGAACGGCTGACAGAAATGAAAAGGGAGAAAAGCTCCTCAGATTGATGCTTTCTCACCATTCCAGTGAAATAACCAATTTGGAACAAATTAGGGGCTCCCGTCTCCACCAGCCTTTTGAATTGCCTCCAAGCCAACGCACATTTTTCATAGTGCAGCGTTTCTTCCATTAGCAGTGAAAATTAATGATTTCTATTATTGAAGCACCTGAAGGCAGGTGCCTCCCTCGCACAGCCGGGGCTGGGCTGGCACCAAGTCCCCAGAGAGCCAAGGGGACCCACAAGAAGACAGACAGGTTCAGAGAGGATAAGTGACATGGCCAGGGCCACCTGGCAGGTCAGTGGCAGAGCCAGGCTCCAGCTAGTGCCCATCCCTGCCAGGCTGTTCCCTCTCAGTGGTGCCATCCCAGAGCGCTGCACACAGACCACCATGGTGATGCCCAAACCACTGCACGTGGCAGTGTCACAGCTGTCCCCAAAAGCCCCCTAGCAGTGAAACCATGTGGGCTTCAGCCAGTCTCAGCTTTGCTTGGGTAGGGCGAAAAGGGGAATTGCCCCAAGGCCGCCCACTGACTCTGACTTCAGGAGGGCAAGACCTGGGAGACCAAGAGAGCTTTCAAACCCCAATCCACTCACATATTTTCCCTCCCAAGTTTTAGAGAGACCAAAGCCCTTCACTTCCCCTCGCCTTCTCTCTGCTCCCAGCATTATTCCCTGAGCACAGCTCCCAAACAGCTGAAGCGTGTAAACCCCCCAACCACGGCTGCCCCAGGAGCCAGGATGGTCACGCCCAGGGTTTGGAAGATGACACACATCTGTCATTATTTTTTAATTAGATTTTTATTTTCTACCTCTAGTATTTCATTGTAATTTCCGCCACTCCTACCCAGGCCATGCTAATATAATCACTCTGGAGGAGAGTGGGAGCAGCCAGCCCACTCCTTCCAACATCCCGCTCAGGAAAGGCAAAAAAAAGCAATCTGCTAAATCCCCAGCCCCTGCAGTCATTACAGGCTCAGGGACATCAGGTGGGTGCTGAAACAAACCATCAAAGCCTAAGAGCCGCCAGCACCTGCCAGGAGCATTGGCACTGAGAAACTTCAAAAAAAAGTTCACATTCCCTCAAAATACTTGTTAACAGTTCATTATTGCAGCAAGGTGAGGCATAATTAAAAATGGACTAAAGTGATTTGTGAATTATATCCTCAGCTTGATGCTGGAGACGCAGTGATATTTTCTAGCCCACATCATCCTGGAGGTCAAGATTAGATGACAGCTTGGTCTAAAAATACTCTGAAGGGGAGGCTGAGGCTGCTGGAGGAGGTCAGAGCCCCCAATGCCCCCCCTGCACTGTTGCTCAGGGTTGAAACCAGGGGACAGATGTGTCCCCCAGGACATTGCTTGGAGCAAGACCCAGTAATAAAAACAACTGCTGCATTTACAGAGAAATCCACCCAAAACTACTGCAGGGAAAGCTCGGTCGCACCGTCTGCCAAAGGAGCCCCAAAACCAAGCCCAGTAGCTCAATAGGGCCAGGCTCCCCATACCGTCACCCCCACAGCTCCTGAGAGGGCTGGAATCACCACGCAAGCACTATCTGACCACCACGTTCTTCCATCTGGAGCAACATGGTCCTGGCATGGGGATCATCAGCGAGCCCAAGACACTGTGGGGTCAAAATTGAAGCTTTAGTGGCTATTCAGTGTTTCCTTCATATCTGAGGCCACAAAGTGAAAAGCAAGCTCTGGAGCTGGATTTTTGTTTGTTTTTTAAACCTGCTTTGCCTGACGAGTATTCCAGATAAACATCCCAAGTAGTGTTAGGTGCTCCAGAGAGACAGGGAAAGACATTTCAGAGAAAAGATTGTGTTTCAAACTATTAGAAAAATTAAACTGATCCATGAGAGACAGCTGGGGCCAGCTTGATCCATGGGAGACAGGCACCCCAACATGGGCAGCCCAGCTGGTCCTGACTGATGTGCCAGGAGAACAACCTCCATGTTCCCGGCCTGGCTGCTCTCTGGCAGCCACAGGCACTCACAAGCACACGCCAGCCACATGTTACCAGAGAAAAGCGAGAGTATGGCAGCTGCAGACGTGCCCGTGCTCACACAGGTGTGCACAGCTCACGGACACGCATGGAGAGAAGCGGCACCGCTGCCCACAGGGACGCGCTGGACCCATCGCTGCCCACAGCCAGGGGCTGCGCTCCCTCCCCAGCGCCTGCCGCGAAGTTAACGCCGATAATAACAAAACCACTAAAATTACCAGCCCTGAATCCACACGGAACGGGTCCAAGAACAGTGTCACGTTCTGTTCGCTGCCGCTGCTCTGCTTCTCGAGTCCGCGCTGGCCAAGCCTGGCCACAGAGCTCCACCAGCAGCCACCTGGCCACCCGCGCCGGTCACCCTCGCAAGGACACTGCTGGTCGCTCTCCCCCAGCCTCATTTCACACAAAAAGCATCGAACATTTGTGTCGCAGGTGCAGCAGAAACACAAGTTGGAGCTGACACCCAGACAAAGAGCAAGGGCAAAATCCAGCCCCGTCAGCACACAACCTTTTCCCTCCTCTTTTTGCAGCCCTGGGAAAAATCAATAAGATGCAGTGAGTCAAACTCAGCTTGAATCCCGTAAGTAATTAGGATTAGCAGGCTGGGAGCCGAGGGAACAGGCTGCCTATGTGCTGGGCGGGGAGGGACCATTTTGTGGGTGTAGGGTACAGCCTCAGCTGATGCAAATAACACGAGCAGCTCTTTGACGGGGTTTTCAGGCAGAACAGCAATAAGGAATAGGCACGACACGATTTGCTTAGAAACAAGAAAATCTCGTGAGGATAATTTGGGGTGCTAAGCCCTGTTGGGAACAGGATGAGGACCTCACAGGTGAATCAATTCTTGAGTTTTATGCCGAGCCTATTCCTAGCCCCTCACTCTGAGTGCGGACTCCCTGAGTAGCGCTTATTCCGGGGTTCTTTCCTGGCAGCGAATAACCCACCTCAATGTTTCACTATTTAGAGTTAAGTTCGTGGCCAAAATCGGGAAGTGGAGAAGAGATCCCCCCGTACACACACAGTGTGCGCAGAGCTACCGGCAAAATAAGAACCAATTCGGTATGTTTCTGTCCAAAAAGAAAGCTCGGACCCTGGAAAGTGCCCTTTCCTCCAGCTGAAGGGAGACGGCAGAAGGAGTAGCCCCGGGACAGCGGCGAGGTGATACCCCGATCCCCCTCCCCGCGCACCCCACCGGCCCCCCGAGCTCCGCGGCTGCCCCGGTCCCGCTGCGCCCCCGAGCAGCGGCTCCGCCAGCGGCGAGCCGGGGGATGAAGGAGCGATGGAGGGGAGAGAGATGGAGGGCGATGGGGAGAGATGAGGCTGCGGGAAAGTTGCGTTTCACCCACCTAGAAGCATTTTGGATGCGGCTGCGTCGCCTCCGCGCTGCTGGTGCCTCCCGTTCGCCGGGCAGAGCTGCGGGCAGGGCCGGGCGGGCGCACCCCCGCTCCCGCCGCCCCGCTCGCTGCCGCCCCTCGCCCCGCGTCCGGCCCCGCCTCGGCCCCGCAGGAGCGCGGGGGGAGAAGCTGCCGGAGGTGCCGGGTATCGGCGTGGAAATGGGCGGGGGGACCGGGCTCTCCCCCTCCCCGCACAGCCGCCCCCGCGCCGGGGCTGCCCGAGCCCCGAAACTTGGGGCTACGCTGCGCCTCCGGGGCTCTCTCTGAGAGCCCTCCAAGGTGATTGTTTTGGGGTGACACGTGCCGAAATGCCCCCGTGGGTCTCCACCGCGGGGTTTGCTCGGGGAGGGGAGGCTCAGCGGCAGCCACCCACCCCGACCCCCGGGAAAGGCTCCCCGGCAGCAGGGACCGCCTGTCCCTGCCTAGTGACCGCGTCTCTGCTCAGCAACCGTGGGTCCCTGCTCCATTCAGCCCCAGCCCCGAGCGCTGGAAACACACAGGGTCTGACCCTACCATGTCATTGTGGGGTGACACGAGTGGACACGGACAGCCTGGTTTGGGTGGGGTGCTCATCCCAGTCCCCCATGATTGGGGTTTTCATGAGCCCAGGGCCTACTGCCCTCCCCATCAGTTCATCAGCAAAGACTGTGGCAGTTGGGCTCCCCATGGCAGCACCTTCTCTGTGCTGATTTTTGGCTTCCTCTCAGGAGGCGAGGCTCATGACTTGCTTACATTGCTGCCCTTTAAACAGGGAAATGATTAAAAACCTGCTTGTGAAAAGGGGAAACAATCGCCTCCCCTGCTTCCCTGAACAGGAGACAAGAACAAGGAGGGAATTAAATATTTTCCTCAAGTCAAACAATTCAAAGAGTTGGGCAGAAATCACTGGGCCATAAACAGAGTGAAAATGAAGACATTAAACCATGAGATGCCCAAGTCCCTTCTCATGTGCCACAGCCAGACCAGGCACTTTTGGGGTAAGTTACAGAATTTTGGTGCACTGGAAAGCACTAAAGCCATCAGCGCCCCTCTGAGCGCTGTTGCTGGGCCAGGGCACACCACGGGTCACTCTCCCAAATTTCACCCTGGCTCAGCTGGCACCAGGGCAGCGCTGGCAGAACCCCGGGCAGGGTGTTGCTGTCAGGGTCGTTAACGGCAGCAGTAAGTTTAGCCGGGGCACTCGCTAATCCGGGATTGACAGCTGGCCCCGCGCGCCTGGCCCGGCCTCCCGCAGGCTATTTAAACCCGATATTAATTTGTTTAATGTCATCAGCAGTTTGGCGTTACTGCAAGGAGCGTCGAGCAGAGGGAGCTGGAAATGTAATGACTGGGAGGAGCAGGGGGCTGACAACCATATGATGGCTGTTCTCCTTTCCCCTGGGATAACCACAAGTCATGAGCAAGTCTGGCATCTCCTGACCTCCAGCCCCTCTGGCATGGACCGGCTGGACCAACATACACCCCTGACCTCCACTCTATCCTCCATTCACCCTCGCCCCCAGACCAGACCAGCCCCTCCAGTCCTACCCAGCAATTCCCTCAATAAATCCTCTCCCAGCTGCAGCTCATGCTGCATTTATCCCAGCCAGGCGAGCAGGTCCTGGCTGGCATTGCCGTGGCTGAAAGGGCTCGAGCTGGAGTGACACAGAGGGGTGGGAGGGAGGAACGGCGGTGTGGGATGCTGTGCTTTGTGGACGAGCCTTTGAGGCCAGCCTGAGCAGAGGCTAATTGCAGGTGCTGATTACAGCCCCTGCCATCAACGCCTCCGGCCCTCCCTGCCCAGCCCAGCGGATCACTGGAATTTCCCAGCTCTGCCGTGTGGGTCTGTCCGGTGCATAACTTGCTATATTTGTCCGTGTACCCCAGTGCTGGCCTAGGGCAGCAGCACAAACCCTCCCACGGGGTCCAGACCCCCATCCCCCTCCCAGTGGTGCCTCCAGCTGCCCCACATCCTAGGGAGCAAAGCCCGTGGCTGCTGCGCCCTGCAACCTCCACTGTGAGATGAAGCTGCCAAAGCATCTACCTCAGAGTGGCTGAGAAGGGTGCTCAGGGGCCATGACAGCCAGCTCCACCATCCAGAGAGGCACTAAAAGCACCCCAGAGCCAACATGGGGCAGATGCCACAGCCCCTCGTGGTCACCACTTTCCAACACAAGTTGATATCCACATGTGGGACACCGATGGCTGAGCATCCCAAGAGTGTGGGGACAGAACCAGAAGGTTCCTTGTGAAATGGCCCCAGGCCCAAGCCCTCAACCTGCAGCTCATCACACACATCCCGGGAGAGGCAAATCCCAAACACGCATTAAGAGGGGAGAGCGTTTGCCAGCAGCCACCGTAGAGCTGGGCTTGCTTGGGCAGGTCTGCTCAAATCCTGCCTGTGGCTTAAAGGGAGAGGGAGGGCAGGGAGAAGGGGAGGGTGCTTGGGCTCAGTTGGGGCACCAATGTCACCAATTCACTCCAGGAACAGAGTGATTACTCCAAAGCCTACTGAGGGCAGGGTTAAACTCTTCACTGGCTGAGGGATGTCCAGGACTGGCTCTTCCCAGCCTCAGACTCCAGAAGCAGCCTGGCAAATATTGACCAGAACTGGGCAATGAACACATAAATAAAGGAGAAGGGAGATAAAAGCCCAGCAGGAAGTGCTCCCCTGCCCAAGTCTGCTGAGCCTTCCAGATCTTCTCTGGCTGACTTTGTTCACCAAGGATTTAGGGTATAATTTGGGGGTGAAAGATGCCAGATAGGATCAAGACTGATACACCTGGAGGATGTGTATCGGTTTTCTTCTGCTCTGTAACTTGAGCCCCATCAGAAGCAGAAGGCTCCGGCTGAAGCAGCCGCCGGCGGTTCATCCCTGCCGGGCCAGGAAGGCAGGCACTGACCTTTCCTGCTCCTGAGTTTGCACAGGATTAAGGTAACATATTTTAAGGGCTGAATCCTCCTCCCCCGGGGGAGTTTCCACACAAAGAGAATGGGGCTCACAGTCCCCCCCATGACCCCCCTGATAAACAGAGATTCACCAAACTGCTGAGTTCACAGTGCCCACCCAGATCCATTTTAAAAATTAATCTCCGTTTTTACAATTAATCCTTCCTGCAGATTTCTGCTTTTATGCATCTAAAAAGAGCAAACCTGGGAGCCATGTGTCAGTGGAGGGCTCTGGCGACCCTAGGGGACACACAGCCCCATCTCTGACCCCCAAAGATGAGCCAAGGGGGGCAGGGCTTTGGGAGCTGAGCCTGTGCCTCCCACCTTCATCATCTTTCCCAGGGAGATGCTAATTACAGAGGCATCCAGGACAGGTCTGTGAATAGGGTGGGGAAACTGGATGACCTAAAAATATTTAATTATCAAGAAAAGGGGTGGAAATTACACCTGGAAATAGTTTCAGAGAGAGTGTAATATTTTCCATCTAATCGAAGAGGGCCCTCCTGGAAGAGACAGGGCAGAGGGTTCCACCTTGCTGCCACATTTTGGTTCCCCCTAGCCCTGTGCAGATTTCCTGGGGGGCCACAGGGCCCATATGGAGTCAGCTGGGGTTTGGCACGGAAAGCAGCTACCCAAAATCTTCCGGATGCTTAATTAGCCAGGGGTGATGCTGGCTTTGGTCTCACCCCTCAGGTTCCTGCTTAGCTTTGGCCCCCTGGGGACCTGGGGGCCAGGGAGCTCATCTGGGCACATGCTCTGATACCACAGCTCTGAGCACATCGAGACACTCCAGCTGGCACAGCAAGGGCCAGATAAATTAAACTATTCCTCCTAAGTCTGTGGCTGTAGAAAATACCAAAAGTGAGCTGGAGCAGTGGTGTGGGCAAGCTTTCCAAAAGCAGTGATAACTCAGGGACATGGCAAAGGAAGGGAACTGAATTTGAGGTGAGCAGGCAGAAGCAGCCCTGCTCCAACTGCTCTGGCAACTCCAGCAGCCCTGGCAACTCCAACAGCCCCAACAGCCCAGATCTACCTCACATGCTCCAAAAGCAGAGAGCTGGGGGAAGCCCAAGGAGGCTGCAGGGAAAGGCCATGGTCCTTGTGCTGGAAGGACACACGGCTATGCACACCGGTCCCTCACAGCCAGCTCATCCAGAGCTCTGCACCACTCTGCTCTCAGCATCCCTGATTCTCCCAACAGCACCAGGATCAGAGAGCAGGCCCCTGCATCCATGCTCCCAATCCCAGGCTGTGGACATGGCTCCAAAGGCCAGAATCCCACTTCCTCCCTCTGCACACCCACGCTGACACCACGGGGTTATGGAAAGGAGAGCTCACTCTGGGAAAGAGGCAGAAGCACGACGAGGGGAGATCATCTCTTCAGAGAAAATTTTATATTGCTTACGACTTACTGTCTGGGAACATAAAACAGTTTAAGCAGCCGACCCTAAATCACAGTGACAGCTCTACCCTACCCACAACCGCCCGCTTGCCCTCCCCCAGCTCCCCCCGACCTGCCTCCCCTCCCCGCTCGCCTGGTTCCAAACGCTCGCTCCTCCCGCGTCCCCGGGCGAGCAGCACACGCGTGTGCACACACACGCAGAGACACAGCGGGCACGGAGAGGGGCCCGAGGCTGGAGGCCGGAGGGGATGAGCTGCGGTTCCATCACTGAGACCCGGACAAGTCACTTCCCCGTGGCTGTCACCCCTCCCCGGTCCCCCCCTCCCCGCCCCCGTTCAGTCCCGGTGCTCTTTGGGACGGCGCCCGGGCACGGAGCGGCCGCGCAGCCCTCGCACGCACAGCCCGGCACGACCTGTTCCATCCAGCACCTCTAATCCCCTGTGACAGCGGGGCGGGAGCGGGGAGCTCCGGGATGCAGCCGGGTGCTGCGGGATGCGGAAGGATGCTCGCCTCTCTCCCATGTCGGAGCAGGACAGTGGCTGCCTCCGTCCCTGAGAACAGCAGAGCTCCTCGGGGATCGCCCATGTCCCCACCCCTCCCTGGGGGTGTTTAAGACACAGCAGCCCCCAAGTGCTCGGGGAGCAAAGCCAAGCCCCCGCAACAGGATGCATTTGGATGCGATGTCTGGAGCGGCCACAAGAGCCAAGAGCCTGACCCGAGAGCATCCCCAGCACTGGGCTCCCTTCCTAGGGGGACGTCACCCCCATTCCGGGGACCTCACCCCCTGCTCAGAGCTGCTGATCGAGCCCTGGAAAAGGCCCCTTCAGGCTCAGAGCTCTCTCGGGACGGGGATCAGCGGGTGCCGACGAGCTGGGACATGCTCACAGTTTAGCTGCTGCTCTGACCATTTTTTTCCCACTTAAAATAAATCCCAGGCTTTCCTCTTCCAAATCTGCTGAGCTGATGCTACATGGGAAATTGTGAAATATTCCATGGCTACATGTTCCTCCTTGTTCTTAATCCACTTCTAATTAATGTCACGTGTGTCGCAGCCCTGAGCTGAGTGGCCGTGAAACACTATTGAGGCAACTTGACAGCAAACCGACTGGAAGAAAGTGACAGCAAAATCCTCGATTAAAGAGAAATGGCTCACAACTGCAGGGCTTAAAAATAACATGAGGCAATTTCCTACTGATTTTGGGAAAAATCGCCACTGCCAGCAGCACAGCACAGCCTCTGCCAGCACCACATCCAGCAGCACCCAGACACCCCCGTGGCCCAGGCAGCCCCCACAAAGATGATACTTGATATATATAATCTTATCTTGATATATTTTGGCTTGATCTCTGTATTTCTTAAAGCAAAGCCCTTCCATGGATGCAGCTGGAGCATCCACCTCGGTGCCCCAAGCCCCTGCCACGGGGACCTCCCACCTCCTTCATGCCCCAGTAGCCCAAGCAAAGCCCTGCAGCTTCTCTGTGTCATTTCACGGCCAAGAGTTTAAATTTTAAGGCTCTTTTTAGAATAAGTGTGTCAGGGAAAAATATCCCTGAAACTCTGACCAGAACTGGGGTGCAGAGCTGGAGGTCAGAGTCCTGGTGGGGAAGGCTCCACACCACAGAAACCTTCCAGCCAAAGCTGACCCCTAATCAATTCATTTTCTATTTGAAGTTACTGACTCAATAAAATCAGAGATTAATTATGATGCAGTTATTAATCCACAGAAATAGCTGGGCTTTTCAGAGGGACAGCAAGCTAGTGGGGTATTTTCTGAGGATTTAGAAAGGGAGCAGTTTCCTCCAGATTCATGGACCAGCATGAAGTCGATGTGCAGGGTCTGGGCTTGTGCACTGCCTCTCACATGGAGTCCACAGGTCCTTTCCCCCACAGAAACTGGCTTTTTTTGGTAGAACAAGAACATTTAGTGAAACAGGGCTTTTCTGCCAGTCCCCAGTGACAGGGGTAAATCCCTTCCCTTCTCAGCCTTCCCTGCTCTGTCCTTAGGAGCCGCAAGGGACATCTCTGCACCCCATCCCTACACCCCAATGGGAAGGGAGAAGCCTGAGAATGAGCAGAGGGAAGGAAAATATACAATTACCCAATTGAGCTTCTTCAAATTATTCCTGATCCCAGCCAGTATATTTAAGACATGAAAAAAACATTATATTTCTCCCACAGAGATTCCAGGTTATTCAAATCTGATCTGAAAAGCTATTTTTGCTCATCTTTGCTCAGAGTTGAAGAGAGCAGCCGAGGCCAATGGAGCAGGAGGATTCCATATGTTTGTCCTTCATAAATTCACAGAAGCTTAAAATCTGAACCCTGGTGCTGCTTGGGCACAAAGTATTGATCAGCACCCAGCAGATGCTGATGTCTGTGTCAGCCAAGTGTTAAATCCCCTTTAACATTTAGGCTGGACATGGATCTGCTGTTGGGGAGTTTGGGAGAGCCCGATGTGCTGTCAATGTACTTGGTGATGGACACTGTGAAGTGGCTCCCATGCCAGCCAGATCCTGGCCTGTCCTTGCCAAATTTCTCTAAGAGGTCCCAAAAGCAGGAGAGCAGCAAAACACTGCAGGAGTTAAGGAGGAAACAAGAAAAAACAACTTTTCTTCTGGCATTGCCAGAGCAGGACCTGGCAGGCACCAAGGCTCAGCATGGCCAGGAGCTCCACCAAGGGCAGATGTGAGAACATCTCAGCCCCAACATAGTGGTGAAATAACTGCTGCACCCTGATTAGTCCCAATTAGACCCTAATCCCACATGTTTGCAGATTATTTAAATGAATACCTTGGGATCATTGCAGACAAAGCCCTGCTGAACATCACTGAAACTGATGGCACCCGTTTGCTGGGTAACAAACAGCAGAGACCAGTGGGGGAAGGAGGAGGGAATGCAGCTGAGCAGCGAGGTGCCAGAGCACACAGAGCAGGGTCATGGAAAAGGAACATGGCCCAGGACCACAGAGCACGATCATGGAGCAGCATCATGGAGTAGGATCACACCCCCGCTAGATCGCCCATGGTCAGACCCACCAGTTCCCCTCCCTCTGCTGCTCTCCACCCCAGGGCACGGCTTTCCAGGTGCTGCTCGGGGTGGTTTTCAGGAGTTGTCTCCCAGCAGGGCTCTCCCAGCCCAGCAGAGCGCACAACCATGGCTCCTTGGTCAGTGCAACAGGCAACAACCCAGCCTCAGGCACCATGACCCCAACTCTGCAGGAGCCATTCAAAGGGAGTGGGCTCCCTGCCAGCTGCCAAAATCAGGGAGTTCATCTGGCACCCCCCAAGAAACCCAAAATAATCCCACCAGCAGCCTCCAGCCCCCCCTGACTCTTGGAGCAGCCCAGGCTCCCCCAGGGTCCCCACATCCCCTCCCAGGGGCCCTGCTCTCTGCTGCAGACCCAGTGATGCTGAAGCTGTCACAGCGATTTCGCTGCTCATCTCAAACCTTTCTGTGCCAAACACGCATGGACACACATTTCAGCAGATAATTGGGAAAACCAGGACCTTTCCCTCTGCAAGGAACTGTTGTTCAGGGCTGTGTTGCTGAGGGGGGGGACAGCACCAGGCAGCCCCAGTGTGAGGCAGGGTGACAGCACTGGGCAGGGAGAGGGTCAGGGTATGTAATGCCATGGGATATTGGAGAGGAGAAAGAGATTGTGACACGAATCAGCCCCAGGGCACAGCTGCCTCCGGGAGTTTTGGCCCTGTATTGGCACTCAGTTCAGGGGAGCAGCTCAGCAGCCTCCAAAGCCAAGAAAATTGGTTTGAGTTGGGCTCGGGGCTTGTGTGAACACTCCTGGTGCAGGAGATGCCTGAACAGTGTGTCCTTCCCACGGACCCTGGCCAAGGGGTATGAGCTGCTGTCAGCTCAGATTTGCCTGGGAAAGCAGAGCCTCATGCTCCAAAGGAGAGTGCTTCCTGCTGCCTTTCAGGGACATGTGAGCTGGCAGAGCCCAGAGACAATGCTCTGGTAGCAGCGAGCGGGTGCTGTTCTTTGCATCCCATGACTTTTTCGAG
Source organism: Lanius collurio (assembly GCA_020086605.1). Classification (NCBI taxonomy): domain Eukaryota; kingdom Metazoa; phylum Chordata; class Aves; order Passeriformes; family Laniidae; genus Lanius; species Lanius collurio. Next base: position 1,125,946 of record JACBWW010000091.1, on the reverse strand, counting down.
ACACTGGTGGAAAGGCCTTTTGGAGAGGGCACTGGATCAGGGTGTAAGTTCCTGACGTGCTCCTGCTCAGCCTGTCCTGCAATGGGAGCCCCAGAGATCATCCAGGATGAGGGGAAGCAGCAGCTCCCTGTCCATGGCTCTGCAGCCATCAGTCCCCATTTTGGGGTGGCTCAGCTCTTCCTGCTCTTTCAGCACCCGGCAGTGGTTCTGTTCCTGAGGACTCTCAGAGCAAACTGAGATCGCTTGGGCTCCCTGGGAAATCACAGGCAGTAATTAAATCACTCATGACCCAGTTGGATTAGAACTGGCATCTGCAACATGAAAACGTCTTTCATCTGTGGGCACCCCTTATCTAATCACCACCCTCACCGTGATTCCATACAGGACAACAAGGACCTGGGATCTGTCTTGCAAAATGAAACGTTTAATAAGCAATAATTTGTTTTTAAGTTGGGGGTTTTCTGGTACAGAGCTAATGAATTGTAATGACACTGATTAGCATGTTTGCCAGTGACGCTCCTCTGCAGCTTTGCTCCACGAGACGCCAGTGATCACAGCCTGTGCGGGAAGAGCAGATCCGAGGAGCCGGAGGGGAATGGAGAGATTGAGTGGTGGCTGGGAAGCTGCCTTTGATGTAGCTGTAGATGTCAGCGTGAGACAGAGATTCCAGCCCAGAGGAACATCCCATCTTTGTCTAACTCAATTACTTCATTTAATCCACTGTCTTTAACCTCCCAAGGCTCCCCCAGTGCTGACACGCCACTGGAGACCCGTGTTAGCCATTCCTGTCTGTGGGCTGTGCCAAGCTGAGCCCAGCGCCGGAGCAGGCAGCTGCCCAGGAAGGGGTGACTGCTCCCAGGACCGCAGGCAGATGCATTTTCTCAGTACCCAAAGGTGCAGGTCTGGCTGGTGAAGGGCTTCTAGAGGAGTGTGATGAGGCAGGGCAGGGCTTCCCCAGCACCCCATCACCCTGCTAGCCCTGCCTGTGCCCTCCTGCCCATGAGCTGCAGCCCAGCCAGAAGCTTGTCCTGCACTTAGCTCACTGGGGCAAAGCAGACAGGGCTGGTAGTCTTTGGGTTTTGGGGGGACACATGTGGCACTAAGTACCCCCAGTGCCCCTGGCATGACCCATATAGAGAGGACACAGGAGCAGCATCGGTCAGTTCCCAGCCACTCAGGGTCACACCTCAGGAGGCTGGGGAAGGCTCACAGTGACAATGCTGGAAGTGACGTTTTTAACCAAAAGTGCAGGGAGAGGTCAGCTCTGGCAGGAACAGGAGGGGTGGGGAGGCACAGGGAGCTGCTGCCGCCTGCAATTTCCCCACATAAGCAGATCAGAGCCCTGCACACGCAGGAGCGACTGCGCTGTGCCCGGCAGAGCGGAGCGTGTGGGGCTGACAGCGTGGGGCTCTAGGGGTGTGTGGGCTGTGCACCCCGACACTGGCACAGGTCAGGGACAGCACAGAAGCACAAAGAGCAGACTGGCATGCTCCGAGATTCTTTGGCTCAGTATGAAATACATCCCTGGACAGCCTCCCATCAGACCCCAGATCGAGGGGAGAATCTGGAAGCTGCAGGCTGGAATTTATGAGCCCTATCCCCATTAAAATAGTCGGCGATATTTCCATCTGTCAGTAATGCTGATGAAGAGACCTGCTCCTTTGCATATCCCAGGCCTTACCCAAACAAAACCAGCACCAGTCAGGGCAGGATTTGGCACACAGATGACTATTGCCATGCTAGGAATTTATGGCTCCAGCCTGCCCAGTCTCTAGTAAGAGCAGGAACAGGGAACCATATAATCTTTAAGGTCCCTTCCATCTCAAGGCATTCTGTGATTCTATGAAATTCCCTTGGTTTGCTGCTAATGACAAACCCTCACAGCCAAAGGCTCAGGCAGAGCAGGTCAGCCATGCTGACAGGGTGACATTTCTGGGCACATTTCCCTGCTTTTGTGCATAAAATCTGCAGCAGCCAGCTGGGCCCGGCCAGGTGAATGCTGGCAGATGGCACAGAGGGCAAGTGAGTCCTTGCCCTTGCACAGGCTCCTGCCCAGCAGCACGGCACCTGCATGTGCCAGCACTCCTGCCGTGTGCCACAGCCAACAGGTGAGGGGCCTCAGCACCAACATCTAAGCAGCATTTTGAGTCAAACTCACCACAGATACAGGAAATGTGCACAGCACGAGCCTGGAGGGACATAGTCAGGTTGACACCTGGAAAGTAGCATCCAGTAGCCCAGCAACTGATAGCTACTCCAACCTTGGACACTCATGGAAAGTAGCATCCAGTAGCCCAGCAACTGACAGCTACTCCAACCTTGGACACTCATGTCCTTGCTGCACAAACCATCTACAGAACTCAAGAAGACACCCACCAAGACAGAGCACCAGCAACCACGCTTGCACATGGACAGACCCACGTATGTCTGTCCCTTTGCCACTGCAGCGTGGACTCTTGGGCCCCAAAACCTCCGTAGGACTGGCAGTGACAGCTGGGGAAGCCCTGCAGTTCAGGTAGACCAGCAAGTGACAGATGCCAAGGACAAAATACAGCATTTCTGAACCTTCCACGAGCCCAACGGAGCAGCTGTGCCAGAGCAAGGGCAGCCTTTGGGCAACCTTGACCTGCTGGGTGGGCTCCTACCTTGGGCCGCTGGCATCTTCCCCTTGTTTAGCTGCTTGAGGCGCTTCTGGTGGGACTTGCCGTTGTAGTGGATCTGCGCCTGTGCAGCCGAGTTGAGTTGGATATTGCAGACCTCACAAAGCGTGAACGACTGGTGCTTCTTCTCCCGCTTCATGCGCTGCTCAGGCTGGCTGGGGGGGCAGCTGGCCTCCTCCACCAGCTGCACTGCACTCTCGGGGCTGTGGGATGGGCTCAGGGGTCGCTTCATGCCTGCGGGAGGAAGGACAGACCCACTGTGAGGACAGAGGGACAGCAAGAGGTGCCAGGTGAGGCAGGAGAGCCCAACACAGGTCCCACGCTTGTGTCTGAATCTGGGGGGGATCCCTGAGCAAGTGCAACAGCGTTTGGGCAAGATGATATGAGCAGCAGCATTCCCAGGAGGTTAGTGCTGGAGTAGAGAATAACCCACTTCTTCCAAGTTTCCAGCTCCAGACGACACTCCTCGTGTCAGGTCAAGTCTCTGTTCACTCGTGGGCAGCACTGTGGGTTGGCCCAAGGCAGAGTTAGGATGGAACCAACTCTCTGCAGGCAAGAGATTCAGCAGGCAGGACTTGTGTGCGGTGCGGGTGTCCCACAGCCCGTCCCCACCACGGCAGGAGAACGACTGGCACTGCCACCATTGGCCACCAGCAGGTACCTGTCCTGAACGTGGGGCTCTGTGGGACCAACTTGTATCGGGAGCTGGAGCCCCAGACCCACGCAGGGACACCACAGAGAAGAGCTGCCCATAGAGGGACTGGGGTCAACTTGGGACAGCCCTCCGGCGGCCTTCGCCTTGCAGGGACACTGTTCCTGCTGCCTGACCCTGAGCTGGGAATCGGTGGGACATCCAGAACAGCCTCGGAGGCGCGAAGGTCACCCGAGCCCTGTGATCCAGTTACCACCTTGGAGCTGGCAGCTGCGGCTTACAAATACCCGCAGGCACGCTGTGCCGAGACACCCCATGGGGCCAAGGCAGGGGCCGTGGTGTCTGTGGGTGGCCAGGCAGGACCCAAGGGTGCCCTGCAGGGATGTTTCTGGCACCCTCGGCAGGGCTGCGTGGGGACCGTGCGGCTCTCAGCTGCCCGCACGCTCCTCGGACAGCAGGGACCGGACCGGGGGCTTTGGCTCTGGCAATGGGTAGCCCAAACCCTGCTGTGTCGTGCCGGCGCGGCCGCCCCCCAGCATTCAGCACCCGGCAGGCCACGAGGGTCCGGTCCTCGGGCCCACCGGGGCGTCGGGGGGGTCTCGGGGCGCTGCAGCCCCGGCCGCGGCCCCGCGGTGGCGCCGCCGCTCCGCGTGGGTCCCGCGGGGACGGCGGGGACCGGGGAACACGGGGGAACACGGCCAACAGCGGGGACAGGGGACAACAGGGAGAGGGGACAGCGGGGAACAGGGGGCAGCGGGGACTGGGGACAGCAGGGATATAGGGCAGCGGGTTCCCCGTCGCAGGGTAGGGCTGCGCTGCCACTCACCCACCCACCAGGTGAGCACCCCTCTCCTCAGCGGGTCTCGGCCCCATCCTGCGCCTTCCTGCACCGCGGAGGTGGCCACGAGTGTCTCCATCGGTAGTCCTGTTTAGCCAAAAGGAGCGGGAGGTTTTCCCACGAGCTGTTAACAGAGCTGGAGGCCTTTCCCAGGATAACCATTAGTAGAACAACCGGAAAGCAGATCTGGGAGATCAGCACCAGGAATGTGAGACGGGGCCTCAGGGACTCAGCGGGACACGCGGCACTCTGGTGGGGACACGCCAGCCGAGGCAGGTCGCCGGGTGCCCTTGGCATCCTCCCCCTCCCCGGGTATTTTTAATGCAATTACATCCCAGGACGCAGAGCTAAAATTGGAACATTATGTGGACAAAGTATCCCCAAAGTCTCCCTCGTCTTTAAAACGGGCACTGCTGTTGCTCTGATTAGGCAGCAGCTCCTGCACCGGCTCTCGGGGCAGCGTTTGAAGGTCTGTCCTAATTGCACGCACACTTGTTGTCTCATTCACTTAATTTCTTCTACGCCTGTTCTGCTTCTCAGGTGTCAGGGCCACAAACTGGGTGGCTTGTGGCTGGGACAGGTCACAGGACAGGTCATGGCACATGTGCAGGCTGGTGGTGCCCTGGTTTATGGCTCCTTTGGGGCAGATTTCACCTTTCAGCAAAGTGTTGAGGAGCTTTGGGGTGGGGGGGAGAGGTGGCTGTTACCTTTCACAGGAACGAAACTAAGGCAAGGTGAAGGTTAAGTGACACCCCCAGAGTGACTCAGGGGCTCTGAGCCAAACCCAGCCCAGTACACAGGGTCACCACATCCCAGCTCCACCACCCAGCCCGCCCCAGGACCAGTGAGGTCAAGCTTTTGTCTCCTCCGTGCAGGAGGATCACAAGGCATTGCAAAGTTTTGGGTAATCTTCCCAAGGGTTCTCCTGGATGGGGAGTGATGAGCTGCCATTCACCCACTGCTGCCCAGATTTGACCTGGCTGATCAGCATCAATGACACCTCCCAGGACCCCAATGACACCCTGCCACCTGCACTTCTTGCTGCCCTTCCCTCAGAGCCAAGGGCTCTGACAGCCCCACAGGGGACGTCCCTTTGGCTGCTGATTTTTTTGAAGGAGATCCATTCTGGGACATCCTTTACTCAGCTCCTGAATGCAAAGCAAACTCCAGAAATCACAACTTCCCTCACAGGCTGCAGTCACTGGCTCCGTGCCCACACACGGTGCTGAAGCAGCATCCCAGAGCATCCCACAGGATCCCGCAGCATCCCAGAAAAACCGCTGGCTGGGCATGAGATACATCAGTGGGGCAGTGGGGTTCTGGCCAAGCCACAAATCCTGATGAGAGAGCAGGTTTGATGCAGGTCAGGTCCTTTCCCTCATTTCCTGTGTTCTGGATAACCTGGGGACAGACCCACAAGGCCGCCCTGGGCTCAGGGAGTGCTGTTATCCCAGCCTGGTCAGAGGTTCCCAAGCACATGCAGACTGAACATCTGTGCAGGGATGTTCTCTGAGTCCTACCCCAGCACAGACCCTCATGCTCCCTCCTGCCATCAGCACCAGTTTGTGTCCCATGGGACTTTTATTTGGCCTGAACTCAACAGAGCCAACACATGGGACCAGAACCTCCCCCCAGCTCAGACTGCCTTCGCCACAGAGCTGAGGGGACACGGCAGCAGCTAATTGGGAGATCTCTCTGTTCAGTGACATGGGATCAGGCAAAACACTGCCTGAACAGAAAGTGCATGAGTTTGGTCAGAGAGCAAGAAATCTGAAGAAAACAAATCTTATTTGAGTTCACTAGATTCCATTCTACTGAATCCACCTTCCTTGCCTCCATCTGAGTACACTCAACAGTAAATAAAAGCAGCAGAAGTAAAAGAAAGAGCTGGTATGAAAGTGGCCACCAACAGTTGTCACAAAATTCCCTCAAAACCCCTGAGTAAGGGCCAATTTCATGTTCACATCTGTAAGGACCCTCAGGAAAGCCAGAGCTCCCACAACCCCTCACCCAAGCACAACTCAAATCATTGCATCCCATCACCTCAGGGTTTGCACCATTAGGCAGCTCTGTGATCCTGCCACTGCCATGCACATTTGCACCAGCACCCCTGGCTGTGCCTTCCTCCAGAGCCACCAGGGAGCCCCAGACCCCTGTGGCAGCAGCCCCACCATCCTGCCTCCTCACAGACCCCTCACCACTAGCACAGGCAATTTCCAGCCTGCCCAACCATCTGGGCTCAGGATAAAGCAATGCTGAAGAGGCAGCACCTGGCGCCCCAGTCTGGCACAGGAGGCTCCTACCTGGTGCTGGTGAAGGGGACGCCGAGCCCTGCCCTTGGCACCGCCGAGCTGAGCTGGCTCCTGCCCTTGGGCCGTCAGGGCACCACAGCCGCCCTTATGCCCGGAGAGTTCCAGACACTTGTCTCACATTTCAAGGAGCACTTCAAATGCGGTTCGATCGCCACTAAATCAGCCCTCATCAGCAGCCTCCGGACGAGAGCCGGCACGTCCGAGTTGGTGCCTGTGGCTCAGCGAGTTCCCAAAGAGCCCGGAGCGTCACGCGGGGCAGCGGGCGCCAGCTGGCAGGGGGTGGCACTGGAGGAGCCACCTTGAGCCAAGAGCAGGCAGATGCACCTGACAGCAGCTCTCAGTGACAGGGGAGATGGGGGAACGGGGCAGCTTTCCACTCTGCCTCGAAGGCTGGGCCCAGAGAATTCCCTGTGCAACTTCGTAAAGAGGCACCGGCTGCTGGGGAGGGGAGGGGAAGCCCACTGGCCTCGCTGCAGTGGGCACAGGGGGCTCTGCCCCGGACATGGAGGTGGCCCAGGGGACCTGCTATAGCATCAGGAGATGCTTCAGTGTCCCGGCCTGAGAGCTGAGCAGATGCAGGCAGACCGCAGGTTTTGGAGGGGCCTGGCCATGCCTGCAGCACTTTCAGCATTTCGTAACACTGCATCGAACCAGCTGCCCCCCCAGCCCCGACATATGCTCCACTAATGCCAGAGCGAGGCACATTTTAGGATCAGTCCATAAACCACCCGTTGTCAGAGCAAGGATTAGTGTGAGCCGTCTCTCCCCAAGGGCTCTGGACTGCAGGCTGGCTCCTGGCACAGGCACCGTGGCACACAGGGGGCTCAGACCATCTGCAACCCTCAGTTCTGAATCCCCCAAATGCCCGGCTCTTACCCTCAGATGCTCTCAGGGTTCCCCTCAGCCCCGTTCCCACATGCTGAAGGGCAGTGGGACGTCTCGCAGCCTCCCGGGAGGGCAGGGAGCATCACACGGAGCACGGTGCCACTGCGCCTGTCCTCTCCTTTGCACATCGAGATCATTAACACCGCAGGGCTGCGCGTCCCCTGAATCAGCAGATCCCAGCCCTGTTCCCGGGCAGTGAGGACAGCTGAAACCCAGCTGAAGGAGACGCCATGGAGGGAACAATGCTGCTTCTCTGCAGCGGGGCAGGGAATGTGCCTATCCCCTCTAGGAAGCAAAAGCTGGGCAGTGCCACCCGCTCTCAAACCAGCAGGGCAAACAGCAAAGCAAACAGAGGCGGGGAGTGTGACATTCCGTCCCAGGGCTCGGCTGGAGGTGTGAGCACAGCGCAGGGAGCAGTGCGAGAGGAAGGACTGAGGCTCCATGATTCACTGCCCCGACTGGCCGTGTGCCCCCGGCCGCTCCGATGGCCGAGGAGAGCCTGACAAGATCACAGCATCCTTCAGGATTCTTGCGGTCAGCACCACAAGATTAGGGCAGAGCCACGTCTCACAGAGCCCCTGTGCTCTCTTGGGAAATAAAATTCCGAGAATCAGGTGATGCACAGGGAGGGTCTGAGCCCTGGCTGCACCTCATGCTCCCCTCGCTGCTGGCTGAAGCTGCCACAGGGAAGTTCCCAGAGAAGATGGTTTTCCACAAGTGCACGATCCAGAATGAGATCCAGGCCAGCTCCTGAGGACCTGCCACCCCCATTGCAGGCACCAACAGCTCCGTCAGCAGCGGTGCCACTGGAGGCACAACTCCACAAGCATTGGGATGAGCACCCTGGTGGTTGCTGGTCCCACTCCCCCACCCACATGTTCCCGTGGCAAAGGTGAGGGCATCCACCGCGAGCACTTACAGTGATGAGCAGGGTTTCAGCAGGTCCCACAGCAGAGCTGGGCATTGTCTTCCTTCCAAGCTCCCCTCACTCCCACATCTGGGTCAGGAGATTTTCAGGGCAGAAATTGGCTTTTAAGTGAATTTGTGGAGAGCTGCTGGCTAACAGGAGACCTCTAGTTTAAGCTGGAGCTCTCAAAGGCTCCTCTATTACAATGTAAATTAAATATTTGATAGTGCTAAGCAAGTGACATTTGCAGTCCGGTCACAGCAGGGGTATCAGATAAAGATATTTGCAACGGGATCTGTTTAAATCCATGTAGTGCTTTGGATCCGTCCATCAAAACAATCCCAGAGCTTTATTAAAATCGATGTTATCAAACACCCTGCTGGGGGAGGCTCTGGAGCCCATGTGGTGGGGCTGGTGGGCAGCTGAACCCCGCTGAGCTGTGAGGCTGCAGAACGGTGCAGCTTTGGAAGAGATTTTTCTTTAAAATTAAAGAGTAGCAAGAGACTTGTCTCTACCTGCAGCTGTGGGAGGGAGATTCCCTGCAGCAGAAAAAAGGGAAAGCACTGATCCAGCACCAGATGGAACCTGTTTTCAATCAGATCTCTTATGTATGAGAGATTTCTGATACCTGACACCAGATCAGACATGATCCCATCCCAAATCCCTCAGACACATATTCCAGAAACTGCCACGAGGTTGTTCAGTCTGAAAAATGCCTGATTCCCTTCCCCAGCTCAGCAAAGCTGCATGGAAACACACTTTGTCAAAGTATAACAAAACTACTTTCATCACCCTAAAAAGGGCTTGGAAACATAAAGGCTGAAAAGGACTTTCTGCATCTGTCACAGGAGATGTGACAAAGTGACACAGAGTTCAGGCAACTTGTTGACAGTGAACGCCCTTCACGGACAGATTTGGGGAAGATTTCCTTACCAGCACATGGCTCAGTCCCATCAGCTGTGGTGGGAGGGGAGGCTCCTGAGCAATGTCCCAGGACTGCTCTGGGTCTGCCCTTGGCCCAGAGCTCTGGGAAGATGGGTCCAGGGACAGCTGGACACCCCGATGACATGGCTGAGGGGCCACCCCACCACCAGCCCGATCTGCCCCAGTTCCGTGGCGCTTGTCATGGTGTTGAAGCTCCCAAACCTCCCAGCAGCTGGGAAAAGTTTGAAAAAGCATCTTGAGCTGAAAGACAGATGACAAGTAAAAAGAACCCCGAATTTATTGTTTTCTCAGAATTTAGAGTGGGAGGAAGGAAAATGGGACGACCCATGATTTTTTAATGCCTGCAGTTGGCAGCTCCATATTTAATGTGACAACATCGCTTTAAGAAAAATATGTTCATACACAAGGAAGAAAATAAATTGGCGAAGCAATTTGCTTTCAAGCTAGGCTGACAACTCTCCACTCCAAGGCTGTTTTGCTGCAGCCTTGGGTGAGCCACAGTGGCCTGCACTCCATGCTGAGCAGGGATCATCTCAGAGGTTAAGGATGCTTCACTGAGTGACAAACCCATCTGGGAGCAGTAATTTATCCCAGAGATGGTGCAAAGAAAGAGTGGAAGGAATAATTCATTGTGTGTGAGGCAGCGAGGAGACGTGCTGTCATGTTACCACACTGACAACTCCCCGACACAAACAGAGATGCTTGTTACGGAGCCTGAACCCACACGATCAAAGGGGCTTCTGCTTTTGGGGTAGGAAGGGAGAAAAAAAGACAGGAAGAAAGGAAAAGAAGAGCTAAATCAAAGCCTTGTTACCATTTCTCATGAAAGAAACTTGTAAGAAATGCTCTTTGCAGAGCAATTAGTCACCAGGATCTGAGGCGAGCGCCCAGTAGGACCTGCTGCTGCCGCCCTGGGGCTGGGGAGGGGCACCCTGGTGGTGCTGCTCAGAGCAGCCTCGGGGGGACATGATCGAGCTGCTAATGCCAGCAGGAGGGACCTGTCTGATAGGGAACAGCACGATGGCACCAGAGCTATGGGGAAGAGGGGAGTCAGGGTCCAAAATCATACCTCACTCCTGCTTTCTGCTTAGTTGGGGGTCAGGGCTCCCCAGAATGATGCTGCACTCCTAGCACCTGAGATGCCTGCTGATAGTGGCAGCTCTGAAGTCAAGCCCTTAAAGCCTCAATCTTGGTGATGGTGGTGCCACATCCGAGGGTCCCACAAAATCCCTGAGCCCCCCGAGGTGCTGGGGGTCCCCAAGAGTGATGGGGGTGCAAGGGTCCTGTCAGAGCCGTGCTGCAGGAGCACTGGCCTTCAGCTTCAGTTCACACCTTGAAATCCTGACTTGTCTATGAACACCAGGATGCCAGCGCTGACAGGCAGGGAAATGAAATGGGACAGATGATAATGAATTGCCCACATCCCTCAGTGTCTCCTGGATGTGGAGTAATGAAGTTATACAGTGCTCACTGGCTGGAGGACAGAAGAAGAGGTTCAGAGCTCAGGTTTAATCAGTTCAGTGACAAGCATGGCCTGGATCCGTTCCCTCTTCTCGCCACGGTTTGGTGTCTCCACTCCTCTCCCAGCTCCCGGCTCCTGTCAGCCCCAGCACTCACTGCCTTGCTCCTGCAGCACTGGGATGGAGCTGCAGGAACTCAAGTCACTGCAGCGTGAGAATCCTGTGCTGTGTTGGAGGTCATCGGTGTCAGGAGAGAAGCACGTGTATCCAATTAGGCTGGGAAACCTCTGCTCCCAGAAGGGCAGAGGGCAGCGAGGGTTGGCTGGCGGTGCTGGTGGCAGCTGGAGTATTTATTTGGGCAGCACCATTAGCATTATTTAATGAGCTCGGGTGGGTCAGCGTTCCTTTTTGAAAGGAATTCCTAAATGGACTGATGAAAAGTTACTTGTCTCCCTGCCACGGAGACAGCCCCACTCCTGCTCTCTCCTGCGCATCGGCGCCGAGCAGCAGACATCTCCCTGCTCCCTCTCTGTGCTCACCTGCCTCCCACACGTGCATGGCATTGCCATTGCTGCCGCGCTGTCACCGGAGGGCACCTGGCACAGGAGGGACACAGGGCTGGGCTGGGCACGGCTCGCATCGTCCGCTCGTGTGGCCAGTGAGCAGCACGGAGCCATGGCCGGGGCAAAGGCTGGTCCTTCCATAGAGTATTCCCGGGATGAAGCCGGGGAGCTGCTGCTCCTCCAGCTGGGCTCCGGATGCAGCCCCGCCCTCAATGCTGCCCGCCAGCGAATTCCAGGCAGTGGGAAACGAGGTGGCGAGGTGGCCCGGGCAGCGGGGCTGCTGACAAGTCCGTCTCCTGCCACACAGAGCAAGAGCGAAGAGTCAAAGCATGTCCCTGCATGGGCAGAATGCCAGGTCGCAGCCAGTATGGGAGAGGCAGCCAAGGCACGGCCCTACGAGCTGTCTCGGGGCTGCACTGGGGCTGGGATCCCAACGGGAAGCCCCGCAGTCGCCAGCCCATTGCCAGGGTTCCCGGCTCCCCGGGGCGTGCGGGGGACAGCGGCGAGAGGCTCAGTTCCACTGGCAGCTGGCGAGAGGTGGAGGCGTTGCTGTTATGAAAACATGCGAGGGCTGTGTCTGAAAACATTGTGAGGAGCCAGCTCCATAAATAGGCCCTTTATGTCTCTTCCCTGTGCTGAGACAGGCTCTTTCACACACGCTTGGCTCCGGCACGGCGGGTTACGCGGCTAAAACAGCCCTGTCTCGGCTGGGGGAGACTGGGGAGCACTGGGGAGACACGGACGCTGCGGCACAGAGCCCCCGGCTCAGCCCCACCACCCCTGGGCAGGGGCTGCTCCCACCGCACCAGCGCCCGTGAACAGCAGCCCGTGCCCGCCGGCAGGAGCTGCGATGCCCGTGGGAGGACAGAGAGCGGGACGGTGACCCGTGCTGTCACGGGACACGGGCAGCAGCTGCTCGGCTGCCACCGCCTCCGCGGGCAGCACGCCCCGGCGCCGCAGCACACGGCCACGATTAATCAATGTATTCATCAGGGAGTTGTCATTAATTGAGCAGCTCCTGTGGCCATGGAGCCAAGTGCTGTCCAGTGGCAGGAGACGCGCATGCAGCAGCAGGTCTTTACTGCTTTCGGCCACATCCATTTAACGCGATGACAGTTCAGTTTGTGCCCCCTCAGCAAACGTCCCCCGGTGTGGGAGCACTGGTGACTAAAGCAGCGGGTGAACGATTAGTGACTCAGCGCATAATTTTGCTCATTTTGTGCCTTTTTTTAGCGCGGGGCGGACAGAGCTCACACAGCGAACTCTCGCCAGGCACCGCCACCGCTCCGTCGCTCACAGCGTCCCAGCTCCGGGCACCCACCTGGGGCTGGGGACCTTCCGCAAGCAAGCACCTGTTTGATGTGGTTCTGCCCTGGAAAACAGGGAGAAGAAGCTGGAAAACACTGTAAAGGTCTTTGGCTTGTTCTTCATTCTCCCTTTCACTGTTTTCTTTCTGACCTGGGAAACGGCAAGGGAAGCGCTGCAGCCGCGGAGAGCTGGGCAGCCCCGGCAGCCCCGACAGCACCCCGGCGACTGGCGCTGAGCCGGCATCTGCCTTTATCAAGAGCAAAGCGCTGAGCTCTTCTCTTGTCGGTAACTGATGTCTGCAAACACCAGGTGCTGGCTTGAATTAAGAAGCTCTTTGAGCTGGAATTGTGCTGAACGCCCAGCGCTGGGGTGAACGCTGCCAGAGGAACCTCTGTCCAGACCACCTGCATCAGCCCAAGGACCCGATGGCTGCATCCCGCAGGCTGGAGACAGTGACAGGGACGTGTCAGCAATTTCCTCTCATCCTTACAGACAGGGCAGCCACAGCACGGCAGCCGTACAAGTGCAGAAACCCGACATGAGAGAGTGGGTCCGGCCCTGAGTGACTCCATGTCCGGCAGTGCTGACCGGGCTGTCGGCGTGTCCGCACCTCCAGGTGATCCATGTAGGAGTGGGGAATGAGGTCAATGTCCTCGGCACCGCCACTGCACCTGCACGGATCCCTCTCCATCCAGGGGCATGATGTGAGCCACTCACAGGTTCCCCCCACGCCACCTCTCTTGTGCACGGATCTGTGCAATCACACAGCCAGTGTGACCAACACAACCAGTGCCAGTCGCCAGCCACTCCCATCTCCCATGGGGAGCTGCTGCTGCTGGCAAATGGTCACCCAGTGTCACCAAACTCTCTCATGGGGTCAGAGTGACACAGCCCCAAAGCAGTTTCAGGGATGGCAGCCCCAGCCACTGCGAGGGGACAGCAAATTGTCACCTCCCTAAAGCAGCTTTGTCTTTGCTTTCTCTTTAATGATTTCCCAGCTGCTTCCCCATTTCAGCCGATAATGGGACTTCACTCTCTATCTGGGTCTGAGAGGCGCTTGTCTTGTTCAGGCTGGAGAAAATCAATTCCCCTCTCACTCAAGTCTTTGCAAGACAGATGAACTGAAGATCGTGCCTGCCTGAGCAAAATATTTATTCAGTCTGGGAACAGATTTACTTTTGAACCTTCTATAAATACAGCTGAGGGCCCCCATTTAATCCCTTACCAGAAGACCTAATTTTATTTGTTTTATGTTTTAAAGAATCCTCCCATTTCCAATGCCTTGTCAGCAGGTGAAGAAAGGATTTTTGGCACTCAGCTTGGCAGTGGGCATAGCCAGAGGTGCTGGGCAGCCGCTGCCTGGTGCCACTGCAGGATGGGGCTCAGTGGTGAGAGGGTGAGACCCCTGCACTGCTGGATCTGGGTTCTGCAAGGTTTCCTGCCCTCTGTTACTGATGTACACCCATCAAAGCTGTGCTGGAGCCAGGGCAGGCAGGGAGAGACCAAATCCTCCACAGAGGCATCTTTGTGACCCTGCCTGCCCTGCCCACATGAGGATCCCTGTACTGGGGGCCGAGTCTCCATCTCAGCGGGGCCATGCACGACCCTCTACAGCCCCTCAAGACTTGTGACCACCTTCCTGCAGACCCATCACCACATCTGCACGAGCCCCCTGCCCATGCTTCACACCACCCATAGCCAAAACAGGCTTCGTGTGCCGTGCTCTAATTAGGATTTGAAGGGGCAGCTGTTTATCCGTGATACAGCAGGCACTTCACCACCAACCAGTGCCTCTCACCATGGGGTGACACACCGAGTAGGGACCCTGCCTGGGACTGCAGCATCACACCAGAGTGGCCCTGCACCCGTCCTGCATCCTGCCCTGCCTGCATTATCTGTCACTCCACAGCCAGTGGTCCCTCAGCTGGGGCTGCAGAGGGGTTGGGGTTCCGGCCACTGACAGGAGAAGGAAAAGCTCCTTGGCCACCCAGGGGTGGGTGGGCCATGGGGAGCTGCTCCTAGGGTGCTCAGGGGGATCCTGTCACCTGCCAGCATTTCACTGTCACACACCACCGTGTTCTTGCCAGATGGATTGCCCAAGTCCTTAGGAGGAGAAAAGTTCCCAAGGACAAACTGAAAACTTTCCCAGCACCCAGCAGATGCCAAAAGCCAGCAGGTGCTGGAGCTGATTTTCTGTCGCCAGAACACACCTTGGCACTTCCCCGGGCCAGAGCCCCATGGCCATGGGAGAAGCACTGGCACAGCAGCAGTGCCAGCAGCAGGCCAGCACTGGAGGGGCAGGCGGCTGCCAGGTGTCTGTAAATCCCTTTGGGCACATCCAGGCCACATCCCTGTGGCACCTGCAAGGGCCAAGTCATTGGTCCACTCATCTGCTGCCTAAGTCAGCATCAGTCAGCACTCATCCTGCCCCGAGATTCTGATGCTGCTTTGTGCCTTCCAGTGGTGATGGAGCACACAAGTCATCATTTCCCTCCACATCTGGCCAGGAAGGTGAGATTCTGGCATGGATGTGAATGCTGAGGTGCTGGTTCCAGGTCCCTCTCTGAGCTCTGCAGCAGCTCCTGGCCAGGAGTGAGCTCCTGCACAGACCCAGGATGGGCAGACAGACCCCAGCCTGGACAAGGGAATTTCTGTGTTCCCATTTGGCATATTCCCAGCCTTTGGAGGCACAGCATGCTCTACACCACAACTGGCTCACTTGACATCCTTATTAAATTGTTATTACACCTGTTGGCTAATTACCTCCTCTGGAAACCAGAGGGGACATAAATTAGACATTGACCTGTGCAAACCTGCAGCCCTCGAGATCTTGGCTGGGTCTGGGGGGCTCAGTGGGGCTTGGGAGAAGTGGGGAACTGGCAACATGGCTCTGTGGAGGCATCCCTCCCTGCCCCACCAGCCCACTGCTGCTATCCCATGCCCCAACAAGATGGGGAGTGGGGAGCCCAGGAGTCATGGTGAACCCCCTGCATCACACACCCGGGATGCCAGCACTGCCCTACCCGGGATGCCAGCACTGCCCTTGTGCACCCTCTGCCTTCCTGAGCACAGATTAATCTGGGAGAGCTTTAATCCGCTAAAGCCCTTTCATAACAGCCCTCAAAAATAAGCCTGGAGAGTTCCTAATACTTCTTGAAATTTTGGAGTTGGGATATTTATAGGCTCCAGCCTTGTGTGAGACAAAGCGCACCCAGCACTGGGCAGGAGGGCTCTGAGGTGGAGGAACCTGTTCTGGGGGGGACCCATTGCCTGACATCAGCTCTCGCCCCCCAGCCCGGCCAGCAGCCACTCTGTGCCGCTCCCAGTCTCCTGCTGGCTCCGTAACAAGCTCCCCTTGTTTGGGATTTTTATGGGTTTTTTTTCCTAAAAGCATTTCAGGCTCCTCAGAAGAGCCTCCAGCCCAGCGCACAGACCGGCTCTGTGCCTTCAGCCCTTCAAACGAATGCAGAGCAGCAGCGCTTCCGACCAAGACAAACAGCGGTGACGCCGCGTCCCCCGGGCACGTGGCCGAGGAGGGCGAGGACAGCAAATCACACACAGTAACAGAGAAAGTTCGGAAAAAAGTCAAAATCTCCCAAAAATGTGCCAGAAATTACCCACATCCACAAAACCCATGAGGGTCCTGCTCTGCTGGTTTCCAGTCACCATCTCTGCCATGTTGGTCCTGGTCCTGGCAGGGTCCAGCGAGCCTCTGGACATCCAGGGCAGCATCACTGTGACACCTGCAAGGGCCAAGTCATTGGTCCTACATCTCTCCTGATCCAACAGATAAAGGGAAAAATATCCCCCCAAAAAGCTCTTGGCCCTTTACTAGGTGATTTTACAAAGATGTGACCTGCTGTCCCTGGGGCAGTGGCTGCAGAGTTCTCCCAGTTCCAAGGCAGCAGAGCTCGCAGAGAACTGGGGAGTGATGCAAAGGTGAGAATCTCTTCTGACCTTACACAGGCAAAACCCACCCGACATTCAACAGTTCCTTTGTCCTGCAGATGTAGAGCAAGGGCCAGTGGCCAGAAGCAGAAATACTCAAACCGGAGACAGAGTGGCATCAGCCTGATTCCCACCAGAGAAGCTCCAGCTCATCCCCTGACCGGTGGGCACAAGGCAGAGGAGTGGGCAGAGCTGACACAGAGCTGCCAGGATCAAACGTGTTGGCCAGAGGAACCCAGCAGCTCACCCCTGGAAGCATCAGGGATGCCCAGTGCCCTCAGCACCCTGAGCCCGGCCACTGCTGCCTGACCAAGGTCCAGCAGCTGAGGCAGCTCCTGACTCCAGGCAGACACAGGCACAGATCAGGGCTTCACCTCAAAATGTTTCCTTTGCAATTTCCCAGTGATCTTTCTTATCAACTAATTAAAAAATTTCCATAATTAGGCCAGAGAAAATCATGACTCGGGAACGTTCCCATTTCAAAGCAGCTCAGATCTGTTTGGTATCAAGGGCTCGGAGCCCTCGCCAGAGCCAGGTTCCCCCAGGTTCTCCCATGACTGGGACTCAGCCTGGGCCCACCCCTGCAGGGCCCCACAGCCCCAAGCCCACCACCAGCCCCTCTCCTTGGCACCCTGCCGGGAATTCATCCTGGGGAAAAGGCTGTTTACATTACAGGGGGAAAAGTGGTGCGTTTTATAAAAAAACAACCGTAAAGAGCCCTCTGACAGTGAGGGATTCTCTGTGCCTTCAGCCCCTGTGAAGTCAGGAGTGCTTGGGGAAGCACCCATCCTGCCCCACAGTCCCCGCACTGTGCCCACAGCCCAGGGGGCCTGTGCCAGTCCTGTTGCCATGGCCAGGTGACAGTGCCTGCCTGGCCCTGCCACCACAGCCAGGCTGGGCACATCAGCATCCTGATGCCTCTGAAATACCAACCCCTGCATCCAGGGGAGCACCAGGGAAGCTCCCACGGGACCTGGGGCATCCTGTGCCTGCAGAGTGGCTCATGGCTCCTTAAATCTGCAGGTTCCCTTTGATGACTGGCAAGTAAATTGTTGTATTTCTAACAGAAATGGAGCAGTTGTTACAGTGCAGCTGCAGCCTGGATTTCCTTGAGAGTACAGACATAATTCCTGACAGGGGCTTTCTGACACAGAAATTATGGTGCTATTTTGGAGGCAATCTCAGAGCATCATACTAAGAAACACCCTTTGTACATCACAATATCGTTGCTAAATTGACAAATAGACCCTCATGGGCTTCATTATTCTGCTGCGGATGTGCATTTTTGTATTTTTATCATCCCTAGAAATGATTAAAGGGCTGCAGAACTGAGGGCTCTGGCTTTGGAAAACTCAAACTCCAGCCCCAATTGAGCTGCGAAACAGGAGAGCATTTGGAAAGACTGCAGGGCTTGGAAAGGGAATCTTTGCCCCTATGATGTGTGACTCTGGCACGTTTTGGGGACTGTCCTGTGCTTCCATGATAGGTTTGCTTTCAGCCCTGGAAATTCAGCAGTGTAAAGCAACGTGACTGACGTATCCAGTACTGGATTGGGAACATCCGTGCAGAGGTCCTTGTTCAGTCAATAGCAGACTCGTGTTGTGCACTTGTAGAAATGCATTGATCTCCCCAGAAACATTAGATAAAAGCCAAACAGGAGGAAGGTCTCCAGAAATACAACAAATAAGATCCCAAAGACCAAATTTCCTTTACCAGCCACCAGCCTATGTCTGAGAATGCTGGGGCAATGCTTGAGGAGTATTTTTGGGTTGGAACAACCGTGGACAGCCACAGCATTGCTCCAGGCCACGCACATTCCTGCCAGTCCCTGGGAGTGAGCAACAGGAGGGTGCAGGCAGAATGACCTGGGGCAGCTCTGCCCTGTCCCTGTTCATGTCCCCACCTGCACATTGACAGGAGCCTTGTCCCAGGACAGCTGGGAATGCCAGGCAGAACACCAGCCCCCATAAACAGTGCAGAGAACATCAGCCAGGCAGGTGGGGAGGGATGGGATGGGATGGGATGGGATGGGATGGGATGGGATGGGATGGGATGGGATGGGATGGGATGGGATGGGATGGGATGGCTGCCCCAAGCCCACCGACAGTGCACGCTCCAGCCAGGTTGGCACCTCCTCACCTGAGCAGACAGGCCCCCAACCCTCACCTACCACAGCCAGGACATGCAGCCCTCCACAGTCCAGCACTGGAGTCCAAGCCCTGAGGGCAGCGAGCCACCAGCCCTCAAAAATATTTCTTACTCTTGGAACTGTAAAACCAACCTCCCAATTTCTCCATAGTGAGGCTGCTGCTCTGTCAGACACAAACAGCACTCGGGTAGCAAGAGCAGCCGCTCTGGAGCCCCGGCCAAGCGCGATGCGACGCGGGCTCAGGGATGCTCGTGTACAAGACTCACAGAGGGAAGTCACAGCCTGGCATAACATCACAGCCCTGCTAACACAGAGCCTGGCTCTGTGCATCCAGACGGAGCCATATCCAGGGTCACACCGGCCTTTTTTTCCCAACGCACATGGCAGATTATAGAACAAGCACGAAATCCACAGCACACGGTGTCATCACCCCACCCTGAACTCTGCATATGGCAAGAGAGTTTCTGGTCGGCAGAATCACACTGGCAGCTATTGAGGGGCCCACACAACTCCTCCACCCCCACAGAGCCGTTCCAGCCAAGTGACAAACATCGTTCAGCAAAGCCGCCAGGCTGGATGCTCCATCGGAAAACACCTGCAGTCACTTAAAAGAAAACAAGTCAGTGGTGGTGGATTTGGATGGCGCTGGCTGAAGAAACTCCTAGCCAGGCTGGCAGACGGGACAGAGCCTCATTTATCCGCGGGCTGTCACACACGGCGGCACTGCCCATTGATGCTATTTTCAGGCACCGTGCCCCACATGCAGACAACAGCAGCTCACACAAACGTCTCCACTCCCCACTCAGACACCCCAGGTAACAAGAGGGGGAAGCTGATGTGTGCACAGTGCTGAGCAGGGCAGGGCCAGCTCCTGCCTCACATTTTCACCCAAAATTGCTCCCTGTGGGGCAGAGGTGCTGCCATACTTCATGAGACCCACAAACACATCCAGCCCTTGCAAGGGCAGCTCCAGCAGCAAGGTGCCAGTGAGATGGTGCTGATTCCTCCACACTGGTGAATCAACCTGGAAGCCCTTTAGAGCCTCCAGGAATGTGATGCCAGGCTCTAGACCCCTCACCTTCACACAGAATAATCTCCTCTATTTAAGCAGCACTTTCAAATTTTGCTCTGAAAACAAATCGCAGGGACTTGTGCCAAGATGTTGTTTTCCCACACGCCCGTCCAGCAGGATCGGCGCTCACCGCCCTGCCATGGCGCTGCCAAGGGCAGGCACAGGCACGTCTCTGTGCCGGGATCCGTGGGGTTCGCTCTGGGGCAGAGCAAGCCCCAGCCCTGCCCACCCCGATGCAAAGTCCTTAAAAGCTTCCACCATAACTCACTGCAGTTCCGAGTTAACAGCAAAGTCTGTTGGTAATGGCCAGGGGAGAGCGGTCAATCCGCTGAGTGTGGATCCTGCTCCTGCCTCCACATTCCTGGACCAGGGGACCCCTCTGCTCCCACCCGGAGACACAGCCAAGAGAAAGCGCTTTTGTACAGCTCACTGAAGGTCCTTTTCCGTAAGAGCCAAGTGTCCCCGTGGAGGCAGCCAGAGCCTCGGCTCCATTCCCCACACAGCTCTCCATGTCCCGATCCCAGCACGGACGCACGCAGCTCCAGGCACCCTGCGAACAAGCCAGGGAACACGCAGGGTGTGCTGTGCACGCCGAGCAGCACAGCCGGGCCCAGCGGGGCCCAGGGACCACTCCACCACCCCCTGCCCCATTCGGGCCGCACCCTCCGACACCTGGGCCGACACCGCCCGCGCCCAGGTGCTGCCGCAGTCCCAAGTCCAGCACCCACACAGCCGTGAGGGTCCCACGCCGTGCACCCCATAGCGCGGGCACCCCGGTGGGGGCGAGCCGGGGTTACCGGCACCCAGCGGGTCCCGCTCGGCGTGGGAACCTCAGCCCCGCGCCGGAGAGGGGCTGCGTCAGGGCCTCGGTAAAGTTCCGCTCAAGAAGTTTCCCTCCTGCCCTGACCCCTCCGGGTGGTCAGTGGGGCCGGGGTTCCACCACCCCCGCCGCCGCTGCCCCGCTGCCCGGCGCCGCCGGGATGGAGTGCGGGGAGCCCCGCGCGCCCCGGCCGAACATCCGGCCCTGATCCCGGTTCCCGGGGCCCCTCCAGGGCATCCCCCCCTCCCACAACTTTCCTACGCCTGAAACTCCCAGTGCCCACAGCCTAGCCCCGGCGCCGCCGGTACCGGGAGCCCGGCCGCCCCCGCCTGCCCTACCTGCCCAGCCGCCCGGCTCCGCCGCCGTCTGCAGCATCCTCCCGCCGGCTTCTCGCTCCCGGCCGTGCGAGCGCGCTCTCGGAGGAGGAGGAGAAGGAGGAGAAGGAGGAAGAGGAGGAGGAGGAGGAGGAGGAGGAGGAGGAGGAAGGGGGGGATGAAGGCAGCGCGCGCGCCGCCGCGGTCCAACCCCCCCTCGGCGCCGCACACCCGCATGGAGTGGGAGGGGGAACCCCGGCGGCGCATCCCGGTGCTGCATCCCGCAGCTGCATCCCGCAGCGGCGCCAGGGGCTCGGGGGCATCCTCCCGTGGAGCACCCCTCTGTCACGACTGCCCCGGGCTGGGATGGTGGGGACACAGGGGCTCCCCAGGTTCTTTCCCGGGGATTTGGGCGGTCGGTAAAGTGTGTGACTGGGCTCGCAAAGGAGGGTGACACAGCGGGGCTGTGGGGAGGGCACCTGAATTTCAGGGTACTGAGATGCCCTGTGCAACCAGCGCCCCGGAGAATGGTGGGTCATCAGGTCTCAGACCCACCAGGACAAGGGTGTCCAGTCCCCCACCCTGAGCGGTAGCAGACAGCCCGGCCCTCCAGAGAGGTGGCACCACCTGGGGGCTGCAGTTCTTTGCCGATGGCAGAACTCTGGTCCGACCCAGGCCCGGCAGGCAGCAGGGAGGGACAAGACCTTGGCCATGCCTGGGCAGCCCAGCTGCTCCAGGAGGGTGAACCGGAGCCGGGGGTGGGATGGAGGGAGGGGTCCTGAAGGGAGATGCTGCTTGCTCCTCAGTCGTCGCAGCTGGAGCACAAGGTGCCGCCAGGCAAAGGCTCCTCTGCTGCCATGCTCCTGCCTTGTGCTAAGATCAACAATTTTAAGTGCAAAAGTCTGTGCTGGCCTGTCGTTGTCATCGTTGTTAATATTTTAGCAGCTCCCAGAACCTTTCAGCAGGGCCACACAGTGCTGACACAGGAGAGGAGATATAAAAGCGTCCTGCTGCCCGCCCCAAGGAATACGCTGTCTAGACACGTTATATAAGCACATTTTGCCCTCTGCCAGGACACTTCGCAGAGGATCTCAAAACACTTCCCAAAACTGCTAATTGAGCTTTGGAGCCCAGCTGGGAGGGAACTGCTCTGGTCAAGAGCCCCCTTCTCTGGAGCAGGTACTCAGGGGCTCCTGTCTCCCAGAGCACTTGCCTGCTCACTACTTTGCCTCCACTAAAAGGTGGAATTGATGCCAAGAGGTAGAGGTGTGATCAGCCCCGTGCTGCCACTGGCAGAGGCTGGAGGCTGCAGAAGTGGGGGCAGAGCACGTGCTGCTCCAAACCCCTCCAAGCCCACAGGTGCCCACCCCTACGGGAGGCTCCAGGGCCACCAGCTGCCAGGGAGGGGGAAGCCAGGAGCAGGGAGTTCCAGTTTGAGCTACTTCTGGGTCTGTAGATCCTGGAACACAAGCAGCTCACCCAACAACAGCAGACCCCACCTGTTCACACCAGGAGTCCCTTTCCCCACTGCTGTCAGAGTCAGGTCCCCAGGAGCAGCAGTGCGGCACCAGTGAGCCTCGGCCTGGCTCATCATAAATCACTTTGGTTTTTCAGAACCCTTTTGCCAAAGCTCGGTGCATTTGTTGGCTGTGCCATCTGATTTTCACAATGTAGGATGGTTTGGTTTTTTCCTCCCTATAAATAATTACAGGCACTCTAATGGATCTCAAACTTTACAGTACCTTGGCTGTCAGGAGCCTGATGATGATGGTGTAGCCTTCCTCTCCAAGGAGCAGAGACAGGGCTGGGCTCCTCCACACTTTTTTCACTTACTTTAACCCTTTCAGCCTCATCCTGCCTCCACTAGAGTGCAGGGAAGCGACTTCCAGGCACGGGGATCGGGAAGTGCAGAGATGAAGCCTCTTACCTGACCCACAGCTCCCAGCATTCCAGCACTGGGGAACAGGGATGCATTTCTTCCCCTCCATGGGAACTCTGGCTTCCCTCTCCCAAGGGCAGCCCTTCACATTGCTTCTCCCCAAGAGAACCTGGCACTTGTTTGTGCCAAGACCACGGTCACCCTTGAACATTTTGGTTTGCTGCAGATATCTCCGAAGCTGAAGACAAAACTCTAAACCAAGAGAAGGTCATCTCCAGCTGCAGCTCCCTGGAATCCCATGGGATAGAGCAGCAGGAGGCACCGCACACCCAGCCCCTCCATCACACTGTAGTTGCTCACAAAATTTCTCCCAACCCCTCGCTCAGTTCTGTACACAACTTTGTGCACTTGAAGGAGCAGAAATCAGCCTACAAGGAAACAGGATTGGGCACTGCCAGGAGGGAGGAAGCCATGAGGGAATGGCACTGCCAGGAAGGAATGGGCAACACTTCCCCTTTCTTCATATTTCTGGAGCTCAGCAGCTCTGCTTTCAGTAAACAGGGAGTTTTACAATTACCCCAGTGCTCTGCATCCTCTGGCAGCTCTGACATCCCCCCACACGAGGAGGTGTTGGCGCTGCCCAGGGACACTGTGGTGGCACCCCACCAGTGAGACAGGTGATGGGTAGAGGTGACAAGCTGTCCCACACGATGCTATTGAGACATTGCCAATCCCAAACGTGGAACCACGGGACCCCAGGAGAAGCAGAATTCTTCCAGCAGCACCCACTGGGGTCCCATGACACCAGCTGGCTGCAGTACCCAGCTCTCTGGGTGCAGTGAGGGCTGTCTATCTCCTTCCTTGGCACTGCATGGCAGGGTCCAGCACCAGGCAGAACTCAGGCTTCTGGTTACGGACGTCCACGGAAGACAGGTGGGCAGAGGAGGGGCTGTGCCCGGGGGCTGAGCCAGGGCCCCATAGGCAGGGAAGGTGGGTGTGGGGTGTTTCAGGCCCAGCACCACTTTCCAGGAAGGCTCGCTGGCTCCTCGGCCACCGTGCTGAGCCGTGCCAAGCTGCTCCGGCAGCTGCCGTGGCCGTTCAGCAGCTGTTGAGCTGTAATTGCTCATTGAGTCATAATTTATTTTTTTTTTCCCAGTGAAAGCAGCACTGTCAGGGAATTAAAATCTTTTCAAAAGCCCATAAAGATTTTATAAACGTTTCAGAGCCAAATCAGGGGGGGTTTAGCGCCTTCACAGCCAGGATACAGGGAAGGCAGTGAGGAGACCAGCAGTGGAACACTTGACAGCTGTAACTGGTTAAAGGAACAACAGCACTGGGCAGCACCGGCCCACAGGGAGCTGAGCGAGGCTGCACTGCTCCTGCCCGCAGCCTGCACAGGGCAGGACTGGTCCCCAGTCCACAGCCTGGGTGTGAGGGCCCAGCTGGGCTCCAGGTGGTTCAATTCACCTTGATTCCCATGACATACTGCTGACATGGCTTGTGGGATGCTGGGATGAGGCACGACAGCACCTCCAAAGCTCCAGGAGAGCAAAAAGCTGACATGGGGTGAGTGCAGCTGCACCAGCCCCAGCAACAACAGCAGCGTTTTGGCTCTCACCTGTTTCTCATCAGCTCAATCAGCAGTGACCCAGCTCTGGCCAGCTGGGAAGTTCAGCCCCACAGCCGGAATGGGTGAGGGGCACTGGCCTTGCAAACACCCATGTTCTAATTCAGACCAGCCTAAGGTGTCCTCAAAAGCAGAGATTTGCACTCTGTAAGAGCTGATGTCAACATGGAATAAGGTTTTCCATCGCTGCAGCCCTTTCCACAGGAGCAGGTGTTTGCAGGTGACGGTGGCACCGTGTTCCCGCTGGCAGCCCCTGCGCCGTCCTGGGCACCTGCTATTTTTAGTGTGAGCACGGAGCCGCCTTTGATGGTCCCTCTATGAGCTCTGCAAAATATCTGGGCCAGGCACACACAGCTCTCACAGCCTCGCTCTGCCAGAACACGTTTCCCAAGGAAGGACCCGGGATGCTGGATGAACAGGGCCTCCAGACCAGCAGGGACCCACGTGCCTTAGGGAATTTAATGGGGGGCAGTGGTGCCCCCACAGCCCAACAGAGCTGGATGTGGTTTGCACACCAGGATCTGCACAGCCACATGAGCAGGCTGATGTAAAACCTAACCCTAACCTGAACCCCAAACCTAACCCAAATCCTAACCCTAACCTGAACTCACACCCTAAACCGAACCCTAACCCCAAACCTAACCCTAACCTAAAAGCCAGCCCTAACCCCAACCCTAACCTCAAACCTAACCCACCCCTAATCCTAACCCCAACTTTAACCCAAACCCTAACCCCAGCCCTAACCACAGCCCCATTCCCTAACCAGGGTGCAGAAACAAGAGCACAAATGGGTCAGAGCTGAGCTGAGTGCCCATTTGGGCACCCAGGGGTGCAGGAACCACACCCCCCCCCCCCCCACACTGCTGTGGGGGTAATAGACAGACCCCTGGCACTGCCCCTGGAACCTGCTGGCTCTGGCACCTCTCACCAGAATTGGGCAACACCTCAAGAGGCTCCTGAGTGACAGAGGCACCAATAACTCATTGTTAGGGGAGAGGCTGCTGTTATTTTATGGCCATTGTTATTTCCTTTCTATTGTAACTTTTAATTAAAATCTACGGAAGGCCGATAACTGCTCCCTCTGCATAATTGCAGGGAGTAAATTTTATTATATAGGAAAGTGGTTTTAATTTTTAATAGACTTATTTTTAAGGAAGAGCAACACTTTGAAGGGATCTGTGAGCCCCAGTAACATTATCAAAGGCGAGAAGAGGAACAAAGATGGGTTTATTACCTGTTCCCCATAAAACTGTTATTTTAGGGGAGTTTTGTGCTTCCTCCTAATGAGAGATGAATTGCACCAGCTTCATTTGCTTTAGGAGGAAAATTAAAATGAAACTGATAAGAGCCCAGCCTCTAGCTCCTGACTTACCTCCCAATTATAAATGAAAGCTCACAGGCATTCCAGAGATGGGGCTTGATGTCTACATTAATTATAAATAAATTATCTACACTTAATGTTTAAATGAAATTTCAGATAAAGCTTTATATTTAGAAAAGCGTTGCATCAGTGCATAAATATTTATGCAAGGAGTCTGGGTGAACTGCGGCTGCTTCAGCGTGACGTCAGAGCAGAGCTGGAGCAGGGAGCCTTGGCTGGGCACTGCAAGGAAGAGGTGCTGAGCCCACTGGAACCAGGAGAGGAACAGGACAGTCAGGTCCTAAACCCAATCCACCACTGGTGTTTGGAGAGGGGAGGGGATGGGACACTCTGGGCTCATGTCAGCCTGACATTGTCAGAGCAGCAGCACGCACTGCCCATGGCCAGGGAGGCTGTGACAGTGACAATCCCCCACACTCCTGTCTTTCTCCAGCCCTCAAGACCCTGTGGCAATGTTCCATGGGACCCCTGACACAAGTGCTTCCAGGGCTGGGGTGAGCCTTTAAAGCAGCCAGAGTGGAAGAGGAGAAATCTGACAGGCCCCAGCTGGAAGCTGTGTAGGAAAACAGTAAGGGAGGATAAACAGAATTGATTGAAATTGTTCAGCCCCAGCCACTTGTGCATGAGTCCAGACGAGGTCCAGGCAGGATCCAGCAACCTGAGCAGCCACTGCTGAGGTGGGACGTCATCCCTAAGGACACAGGGAGCTGCCTGTGCCCACACTCCTGGCCAGCCCCGGGATCTGCTTTGTGCCATCAAAATCTGGGTTGCAGCAGCTTTCCAGGGCCATGAATACATTTGTCTGATTTCTTTCTGATGACTGAGACAGAGAATCCCTATCAGGAAGAACATCCCTGTCAGAGAGAACATCCTGGCCAGGTGCACACATGACCCAGCAGCCAGGGCTGAGCAGGCAGAGCTGGGAGCTGTTGGCCCAGGAATTTTAGCAGGGTCACCTTTGGTATCGCAGCGCTGCACAGTCCTCGTTCTGCAACGGGAGCAGTATCTCATTTCTTCCTCAATTAGCTCCTGATTATCAGTGTCCCAGGGCCCCTTTCCAGTCTCTGTTTAATGCACCATTAATAATTCATTTCTCAGATAGGAAGAACGCAGTGCGAGGTTGGGGCTTTGTGACTAATAAGTACCAGAGCAACTCTCATCTCCAAGGGACAAATGAAGGCAACAAAAAATAAAGTGGAAGAATCAAAGATAATATATTTGGTGGCCTTTAATCAAACACTGCATAACAGGTTTGATTACTCAGGTGAAGAACACGCACGCTGGGCTCCCATGCCTTGCCAGCATCATTCCCATCCCACTGCCTTCCCAGAGGGAAATTGAGGCACCTCGAGTTAAAATTAGGGCTGGCCTGCACTGCCCTCCTTCCAGGGTTAGGGGTTTAGCTACAAACTAGACCTTTCCTCAAGCTGGAAAATCCCAGGACCAGATTTCCCAGTGCCCAGCAGAGCCAGCACAGTCACTGAGGAGTCACACGCACGCTGGCAGATGCACATTAAGTGTGACGGGTTTCTGACAGATCCAATTATAAAGCCAGGTCTCAGCAGAGTTGCAGCCCTAAGATTTAGTGCATGAAATTTTGCTTGGGAATTTTCAGATATTGCAGCTTGTGCCAGGGATCCCCACAGGCCCCAGACTGCGCCAGCACCTGCCAGCTGTCCCTGGGTCTTACCCCACTGTGTTGCATCCCCTCCCTGCCACATCCTGACAACACCCAGCCCAAATAGAGTCACCTAAAAATGGCAAGAAGGAGAGAAGGCACCCCCAGCAGCACTGAGGAAGGGGGGACCTGCAGCCCCCTGCCCTTCTGCCCAACAGAGACATGCCCGGGCCCAGGGACTGTCCCTGCCCCTGCACAGTGGCTGGGATCATGCACAGGCTATGAGCTGTAAATCACTCGACTCCCAATGGCTGAGGATCTGCCCCAGCCTTTCCACACAGCCCTAGGATGCTATTTTTAGCCCTTTCCTAGAAAAACAAGGTGGGCATGTGTGATGCTCCTGTTCTCGGCTGACCAGGGACTTGGCTGCCCTGGGAATGCTCCTCAGAGGAAAGCAGCCAAGAAACCTCCAGGGACTGAAACCTCCAGGGCCATGGAGGACACAGGGATGTGAGTCCAGTTGCTCCCATGGTGCTTTGGTCCAAAGAGAAGTCAAGTCTCTTTGGAGGCTGTTGTGCCCCAGCCAGTGTTGCACAACCTTCTTCCATTAAAACCCCGTGATTAGGGGGTTTGTTTTACTTTTTCTAAGTGGCTGACAAGGGACCCTGGGATCACAAGTGGGCACAAAACTTGGGATGAAAGCTGGCAGCCTGCAGCACTGCTGCCATTGGATCAGATCAGAGCTGCATCATCATCCCCTGGCCCGGGAACCCAGGAGCTGTTGGGAAAAGAGATTTGCCTTTTACATCCTCGAGGCTGTTCCATCCTCTGCCATCCACAGCTGAGCCCAGGCTGGCAGGAGCAGCCAGAAGACAGTGCCAGGGAGTTCATTGACTGTGGGGGGCTGGAGTCTCCCCAGCCCTGACTTTTGTGCCCTCCTGGGGACACCCAGTGAAGAGCTGCAGCCCTTTCCCCAAGCCCAGACGGCTCCTGTGCACTGGCACCTCACGGCTGGGCTGGTGGGATCCACGCCGGGCACAGGCTTCAGCGGGTACCCGAGTGCCACCCAGCAGCAGGGACACCTCCCTGATTCCCCTGGGATGAGCAGCCCTTGGTCTTGCCATCCTCATCCCAGTGCTCCCGCACTGCCCGGGGCTCGTGGCTCGCCGTGCCGGGGAGCTGTTCTAACCTAAGCAGAATAAACCTGCAGTGATTATATTTCCTGCCTCCCGCTCGAGGCGCGAGGGAAATTGTTTGATACTAATCCTCTTGTTTAATCCACCAGCATCCTGACATGCGAACAGTCAGGATTAACTCCCGCCGGGAACCGTCCGACGTGCGGGCGGCGGTGGCGGGACGGGGACGAGCCCGCACGCTTTGCAGGCTCCCGTGCGCTCCCGGCAGCGGAGGGGATGCAGGAACAAAGTGGGGAGAGGGCTTCTGGTTTTCGGGATCGAATTCCTCCACCACAAGCACTTCTATCCAGTCTGGAATTTCCCCTTGGTACAGAGAGGGAAGCTCCAGCTGTCCCGGGAAAGGTCACCTCGGGGTCTGACGTGCTCCTGGGCTCTGGAAGAGATGCTATGCAATAGCCAGATTTGTCAGATGTGCCTGGGAAGCAAAATTCAGTCCCCATCCCCCTCACCCAGGATGCCACCGGACTCCTGCAACTCATCCTGCATCTGCCTGAGCCAGAGCCACGAGCAGGATGGAACCACCCCCAAGGCAGGACCCCCAGCCCCAGACATCTCTTTGATAAAGGTGCCTGAGGTCCTGCTTTGGCTGCTCTGTGCCTTCCTTGCTGCAGACCTGCCCTGGATTTCAAATTTCAGATTGCCTGACTTTATCTTTCAGCCCCAGTTCTCATTATTCCTCTCTCTGCCAAGTAAAAGAGCCCTTTAATACCCAGCAGTTTTCTCCCCAGGAAGATACTTGCATGCTGTAACCAAGTCACATCTCAGGCTCCTTCCCGATAAGTCGAACAGGCTGAGCACTAAGTCCCACTAAACACCAGCCTCGGGAAAGGGCTGACCTGAGGCACTGCCAGGTGGAGGAGCCGGAGATTTTCCAGCTGGTGCCTTGGGAGGGGAATCGGTGCTTTCTGACGCACTGATGACAAATGAAATGAGCTGTGACAAACAAATTGCTGCATTGCCCTGACTCTGTGAGCACACCCAGCTGCCGGGGGCACGGGGGCTGCTGGGGTAGGAGGACAGAGGCGTTCCAGGGGCTGTCCCCAACCTGGCAGCCTGTGGGCCAGGGTCAAACCCCTTCACGGTGCTTCTGCCAGCAGAACTTGCTGCAGCAGCTGTTTGCTGTGGGGCTAATGGTGCCCATCTCTGCTCAGAGGCAGCCAGTCTTGATGGCTGGAACATAAGTGCTTTGGGGAGCTGAGATAAGCAAAGGTGCTTTGAGCCACAGACTTCTTCCAGCCTGGGGATTTGGCCACAGGAGGCCAGCTCTGAAGGATGCCAGTCCTGAAGGATGCTGGCTCAGAAGGATGCAGGCTCAGAAGGATGCCAGCCCTGAAGGACACGGACCAAGGTCGCAGCACCGATCACTGCAGCTCGGCTGCTCCCTGCTGCCAGGCCCAAGGTGACCGAGCCCCTGGGAAGGAGAAGTCAGATGCAGCTGACGTTACAGCAGGGACGCAGAGGGAAGAGCAAGCAGAGGCTGGACACAGACCCACTTGCAAAGACACAGAGATTCACAATGCTGTCCTGGCCCTGGATCCCATGAAGTCAGCTGCACCCCTTCAAAAAGGGGCAAGTTTTGTCACAGAAATTCTAGCTTGGAGCACCCAAGCGGACAGCCAAATCTACCAGGGCTGGTGAGAGGTTGCACCACCCAGTGCTGTGGGCACCCACTGGGCTAACTCACAACCTGAATTCTCCAAGCACAAATCAGGGCAATTTGAGCTGAGCAAAACGATCAGGGGTCCCTGTGGGAGGGATCCTGCCTAGGGAGTGGGAGGAGAGGCCATCCCAGCCCACAAGAAGCTACAAATAACTCAAATGGCCTCATTACCCAGTTTCTGATGAACAGGAGTTTGGTTTCCCCGGGGCCATCTCCACCTGAAAGCGGGCTATGTGTGCCTGACACTGCGGGAGCCTCTGCTACCAAAGTCAGGCAGGAGCAGGACTCCGGTCCCCCGCACGTGTCCTTGTCCTTCTGCAGCTCCCCGCCAGCCGCGGAGCCACCTGTGACCTGCCGAGCATCTGTGCTGCTTACCGGCGGGGGGGCGTCCCCGGGCCAGCACCAACACGTGCGGCAGGATCCCGGGGGGAAGGGACACGAGCGGAGCGGCCGGTGCGAGCGCTGCAGCCCCCTGTACTCACCGGAGCATCCACTGGTCCCGCCGGATCATGCCCCGGTTCCCCGGGCATCCCCCGGATCATTCCTCGGTTCTCTGGATCATCCTCCGGTTCCCTGGGCATCCCCCGGTCCCCCCAGATTATCTCCTGGTTCCCCGGGCATCCCCTGGTCCCGCCGGATCATGCCCCGGTTTCCTAGGCATTCCCCAGTTCCCCCGGATCATTCTTCGGTTCCCCGGGCATCCCCCGGTCCCCTCGGATCGTCCCTCGGTCCGCCCGGATTANGGTGGGTGATACAGGCGGGTGGGGTAGGGCCAGAGCAGCCTCACAGGCTCCACTGTCCCCTGGAGATCCCTGTTCTGCTGGCACAGAGCACGGTGGGGTCTGGCTCTGGTGCAATGTCCCCCCCCTCGAATCCTCCTGCATCGCAAGTGACACGGCCAAGCTGCCCCTTCAGTCTAGCACGTGCGTTTTTAATGGAGACCCGTGGAATTCACAAATCAGGGCGGAGAAGCAGTGGGCTATGTCCTGGGCCCACAGAAACAGTGGTTCTCCTGGCAGGGTTGCAGAGGGGAAGGTGGCAGCTTGGGGAGCAAGGGTTGTGGTGGTTTTTGATCCCAGCATCTCATCCTTTCTTTGTGGGTTCAGCAAAGCTCCTTCAGCAGCCATGGGCTCCAGCCTGGGACGCACTGCTGCAGCTCAGACCAGCGAGGAAGAGAGAAGTGAGCCATGGCTTTCTGTCTGTTTAAATGAGTCAAAATTCATAATAAATTAAATGGTATCAAGGTTGATTTTAAGTATAAGGGATATTAGACTGTACATGTATCCAAAGATGTTATGTTTGGAATGTGCCTTGGCATGTTCCCTGGTAGCCCGGCCAGAGTCACGGGTTACCCTTCTCAGTGATAACATTTGCATCTGAAGCACAGGCAGAACTTCGCACCTCCACCAGAGAGGTCTCAAGTACCCATCATCATCAGGAAGCCAGATATCCATCTGGCACATCAACCTACTCCAAATCCACTCTGCACCTGGAGAATCCTTTTTTCATCTGAAAGGAGCAACAGAAATGATCATCTAAGTTTCTGTTCCTCCCTGGACCATGCTGATGAACAGACCTCTTACCTAAGACTCTTCATTTTAATGACACAAGAAGAGTTCCTGGAAAATATCAACCAAAGACACAAAAGAGTTCCTGAACACATCAACATCTGAACGGACCCCTGATCTCTGGACCAGAGGACCACAGAAGACAAGATGAATATGAAAAAGACAAAGGATTTTCTAGCCAGAGGCAAGAAAAACAGTATAAAAACCGGACTCAGAAACCTCGAAGGTGTGCACTACCCACCCGACCTGCTGCTGTTCAGGGCTGTGTATGTGTCACCCAGGGTCAAGAACCTAGGCTTGACTCTGCCGTTTCATAGTGGCTATTCAAAATTGTCAATTTGATCATAAAATAAATTCTGTTTGTTTTTATATTAATAATTTGGCTCACGCAATTTATCAATTCGATTTAATTGACAGTTTCATTTAAAACATGTCCAAGGGTCAAGGAAGCCTCCCCTTTTCATGTGAGACCCTGTAAGTGCCCTGTGAATAGTCCTCTTCTGAACAGAGTCTGTGCTAGAAGGACAAGCCGTGGGTGTCAGAGCAGTACTCCAGGTAGTCAAACGCTTTGATGGGGAACGTCACAGCGCTCCACTTCTTGTACCTCCTCTTCTCTGCCGGTGTCTCCACCACAAAGTTTTTGATGCAGAGGATAGGAAGCTTCACCTGCCGGTACAGCATCTCCATCCCCCAGTCCTGTGTGGGCAGGGAGGGGGACAGTTAGACAACGCACACACAACATC
Organism: Lanius collurio; assembly: GCA_020086605.1. Taxonomy (NCBI): domain Eukaryota; kingdom Metazoa; phylum Chordata; class Aves; order Passeriformes; family Laniidae; genus Lanius; species Lanius collurio. The sequence continues at coordinate 1,093,441 of JACBWW010000091.1, read as the reverse complement.
CCCAGGCTGCAGGGCCACGCACACAGGGATGGATGGATGAGTTCCTTGCTCCCAAGGCACGTCCCTCCTTTGGGGGCAGCCTGTGTCCATGTCCCTCAGCACACACGACACAGGTATGTGCAGCTGTGAACTGGGGCACAAGGCACAGCCCTTCCTGTCCCTCCAGCTCTGACTGGGTTGCAGACACAGGGAGGTGGTTGTGCTCACCTGGCTGCAGGCACTGCAGGCAATACGGCAGCCAGGCTCCCAGTCCTTGAAAGTCCGCTGGAATCGTATTTTCCCAGAGGAAACTCTGTAATACAGCCTGGAAGGAAGGGGCCACCATACAGTAAGGGTGATGGTCCACAGGACACAAACAAGGCAGCACAGGTGCTCCCACAGTCAAACAAAGTTCCTGCAATCTCCCTGTACCAAGGTCCCTGAGAGAGAGCTGGCAGCAGGCTGGTGCTAACCCCTGCCTGCTCACCCCCGCCCATGCGAGACTCGTACCCGAATTCGGGGTTGACATTGACGTGGTGCATGCCCTCCACTATGCGGATGTCGCTGCCATGGCACACGGCCATGCTGCAGTTGACACAGTACAGGCGAACAGTGTCCGGGTTGTGCAGCTGCTGCCGCTCGCTGATCCTGGCCTCCTTCATCAGCCAGCTGGCTACGGCCACCTGCTGCAGCTCCCGGATCTGTGGGGGACACGGCGGGGACAGGGGTGAGCACAGGGCTGCAGGCAAACACAGATGGCAGATACAGCACGATCCATGGCCACTAAGGGCAAGCCACAGGGCAGGACAGGCAGGGCAGGGTAGGGCAGGATGGGCACACACTGCCCCATGCCCCTCACACAACTCCATCTCAGGATCCAGTGCTGCCCCAGGGCAGAGAAGGCAGCCAAATGCAGGGTGCAGAGGTGGGCAAGAGCTGCCTGGCCCTGCCAGTGCCCATGGCAGCACCCAGCACCCACCTTTTGGTAGTACTCCTGCTCAGGCATGGCTTGTACTGCTTGAATCGCTCTTTTCATGAGCTCCACCAGGTCCTCGTTGAGCAGCTCTCGGGACAACTCTCTGCTGTTGGCTTTGGCAAGGACAGAGTAGACACTGTTCTCAGCACGGGCACGGCCCCGGGCCTGCAGAGCAAGGTCCAAATGTTGCAGTCAGTAGAAGAGGGACACAGACAACCCTTCTGTGCCACCCTGTGAGAACAGAGCCACTTCCACCCTCCCCTGCACCTTGTCAAGGAGATGTTCTGCCAGGGGCCAGGCTCATCCACAAGGACATGCCAGCAGGGAAGGCATGAGTCCCCATGTCCCACCCCCACAGCTTTGGGGGATGCGAGCAGGGCCAGAGGGAGCCTGGACAGCACCTGCATCATGGCGATCTCATTGGTCATCAGCCCATAGCGGACCACGATGTTGCACTCAGGGATGTCCAGGCCCTCCTCAGCCACACTGGTGGAGAAGAGCAGGTTGAGGGCTCCCTCACGGAACTGCTTGATCACATCCTGCTGCTCATTCTGGGTAGACAAGGGGGTGATGCTTTAGCAGCTGTGTAGGGCTCTGAGGCCTGGGCAGCACCAGCAGCATCCCCAAAATGTGCAGAGTGGGGTTGGTCCAGTTCCTGCCTACCCTCCACTCACCTGTGTCATGTGCCTGGTCTGGTTGCTGTAGCCAGCGCCGGTGAGGACAGCAGCCCTGATGTGCTGGAGCGTGGCCATGGTCTGCAGCCAGCTGAGCAGGCTGTGAGCACTCTGCCTTGTCTTGGTGAAGACAATGCCACGAGAAGCACCCAGCGGCTGAAAGTGCTCATGCAGGATCCCCTCCAGCTTGCCCAGCCTGGGGTTCTCATAGCGCTGGTCACTGGCAAGTGCCTGCAGGCTCACCCTGTTCTCTGCACAGGTGAGAGGGGTGTCAGGGAGACTCCGTACACCCAAAACGCAGCCAGCATCACCTCCCTCCAGGCCTCTCTGTTACCCTCAAATGTGGCAGTGAGGAACTGTTCAGTGGGGTCCTTCTCATCCCTCTCAGCACTGTAGAACTGCTGGAGGCACTGGAAGGCATCAACCATCCGCACGGTGTCATTGATCAGCAAAGCGTCGTTGTACTTGCGCAGGTGCAGGGCACACACCCGGGTCTTGCGACAAAACATCTCTGCGGCTGGTGGGGCCAGGGGACACCACAGTCACAGCCTGTCCCCACGGCTCAGCACCGCCACACCTGCACTGCTGCATCCTCACCTCTCTTCTCCAGCTCCACGATGCGCTGCTCGTAAATCTGTGTGCCAAAGTTCCGTGGGAGATCCGGCTTGTCCATGTACTGCTGGATCTGCACCATCATCTTCTTCAGCTGCTCACCAAAAGGGTCCTGGGAGCAGGGAGGGGCTCAGGACTTGGGAATTGTGGGTGGTTGCATACAACTGCAGGATCCCCTGGCATCAAAACTCTGGGTGAACTGATTCCTCACACTGGCCTGAGCAAAGCATATGAAGGGACACAGTCCCTCACCCAGCAAGGCTTGGGGGTCTCATCTTCCACCCAGTGAGCAGCCCCATGGCTCTGAGCAGCCAGACCTCACCTGTACTCGCTCCTGGCACAGGTCATACTGCTTCTTGGGTTGGGGGACATGGCTCTGCAGGTGCTGCACCTCGTCCTGCACCGATGTGATCTTCTCAGTGTCCAGGTTGGCACAGATCTGAGAGGGAAAGACCCTGCTTCCACCCTGAGCCCACCTCCCAGGACAGCGCAGTGCATGGTGCTCACTGGAAACCTGATGAGTTTGGGGGTGACTCCTCCTGTCTGCCCAGCATCCACACACCTGGACATCAACCCCCATCCCAAGGGACACCCTGCTGAACCCCAGGGGAAGCTGTGCTGAAGCAGGACAGGGGGCACAGGACACACCTGCAGGATGTGCTCTACGGCCCCCTTGAAGGACGTTGCCCCCCCAGTGCCAGGGGATGCCGTCAGCCCCAGGACCTGTGGCAGGTCCTGCTCCCCCGTGAGCTTGCTCTGGAGGTATCTCAGCATGATCTTGTTGTAGACGGCATCCTTGTGCGTGTGGTGGCACTCATCTATCACCAGCAGCGAGAAATCTGCTCCAGGACAGGGAGTGGGGTGAGATGGGGGCTCAGCTGGGGGCTCAGTCAGGGCTGTGGGGCCAGCATCATGTGTGGTCTGGTGCCTACCTGTCAGCTCCACGTGCATGTCCTCCTCCGTGCTGATCAGGGCGTTCTGCAGTATCTGGGCTGTGCAGATGATAACATCATTCTTCTTCACCAGGCAGGCGAAGAAGGCTTTGTGGCTGGTGTCCCCGCTGATGGATGCCACCTTGAAGGTGTCCTGCAGTGCGTGGAACTCCTTCTCGGTGTGCTGGTCCACCAGGTGCACCTGCGTCCACAGGACCACGCTCAGCACCGGCCAGGACCACCAGCCGTGGCTCCCGCGGTTCTGGGGCAGGGCAGAACCTTGTTGACAAGCACGGCCACCTTGCCGGCCGGCCGGCTCTCCAGGTGTCGCCGGCAGACGTGCACAGCTACGCGGGTCTTCCCGGCGCCCGTGGGCAGCCAAACGATGCTGTTGCGGCCGCGCAAGGCCGGGGCCGCCGCCTCTCTCTGGTACCCCCGCAGCTCCATTCCCCGCCGCTCCGCGTTCCGCATCCGCCGCAGGCGGAACCGGCCGGGAAACGAAACTGGAGGCGGCGCGTCCTGCTCGTCCCGGCGGGGGTGGGCCCGCAAGGGGAGACCCCGCTGGCCGCGCTGGGGCCAGCTGAGCCGAGCTGAGGCCAGCCGAGCGCCGCTGGGGCCAGCCGAGCCGAGCCGAGACGCGCCGCCTGCCCGGCCCGGGGATCAGAACCGAAACCGAAACCGAGTGGAGCTCCCACAGCACGCCCACACGCAGACGGCCCCTGCGTCCCGACTTGTCCAGGACTGCAGCGCAGCACTGAGCACCCCACCCAACCTTACACCCCAATTCTGCCCAGTGCACCCCAGCCCATCCACGGGGATCTTCACACTCTCCCCATCCTTAGTTGTTCCTCTTCCCCTCCCCAACACAAACACCCTCCACAACATCCCAGCTTGTCCCCCTGCCCACCACGCTGGGGTGAGCCCCACGGAGGGAGCTAGGGCTGCACAAAGACATTTATTTTTAAAAAACAAACAAACAAACAAACAAACAAACAAACCAATGAAACACCAGTCGAGTGGAATGGGGACGAGTGGGAAGCAGGGAAAGGGATGGGGGGCACAAGGAGGGGCGACAAGCAAAGGTGGCTGCCCGCTGGAGCGGAGCGGGGGAACAGAAGCCAGCACAGCATCGGGCAGCCACCCTCCCTGGCACCCAGAAGGGCAGGACTGGGGCTGGCAGCACCCTACCCCCTCAGCCGGCAGCAGGGGAGGGTAGGGAGGATGTACAGGCAGGGAAGGCAGACCTGCCCCGGGGGAAGAGCTGACAGAGGCAGCAGGAACTGGGGGTGCAGGGCAGAGCCCCCCCGCCCAGCAGGACCCTGGCCCAGGAGCAGCACTGCTGCGGGCAGCCATAGGGCTGACCCCGCCGTACATTCAGTGTGAGGGGTAGGGGCTGCCTGCACGTGGACGGAGCAGAACCCAAAGCACTTCGTGTGCCCCTGCCCTGTCACAGGGAGCCAGGGCAGAAGGCACGATCCCAGGTATGGGGGATGCACAGGGGACCCCTCCCCAGGCAGAGGCAGGAGCTCAGTGCTGTCTCTGCCCTGGGCAGATCCTGATGAGGCAGCTCCAGCCTCACCCCCATTCCCTAGGACAGGCAGCCAGAGCACCTCAGGGATAAAAGCACCAGCCCCCCAACCCCTGTGGTTCCCCAAGAAGGAAAGCCCAGCTCCCCAGGCTGCTCAGCAGCACCAATCCCTCTAGCAGCTCCTACCCACAGAGAGAGTGGGGCTGGATCCCACAGGTCCCTCCCATGGGCGGGCCGGTGGCCACAGCAGGTCCAAGCCGGCCCCCCTACTTGTCGATGAGCCCCCCCTCCTTGAGCTTGAAGTAGAAGAACTTCTCGAGGGTGTTGGCACACTTGCAGTAGTCGCTGTCGGGCGGGTTGTACTCGCGGCAGTTGGTGATGATGCGCTGCAGGTCGGCGATGAACAGTTTCTTGGTGACGTAGTAGCGGTTCTTCAGGCGCTCCGTCATGGTCTTCAGGTCTGGGGGGTGGGGAAGGGTCAGGACCCCTCCCCAGGCCTCTACACCACCCAGCCACTGAGCTGGACACCAACCACAGGTCCCAACTCATCCCTCTCTCGCTCTAGGTGATCCTGAGGTTTCTACCACCCCAAACTTGAGTCCTCAGCACAGACCCCACAATAAGAGGGCGTCCTCAGCCCCCTCTTCCATAATCCTGTCCTGGAGGGCTGGACACTGCAACCTACCTATGGGGAAGCGGATGATTTCATAGTAGTCCGGTGCCTCTGACTTCTTCACCGGCTCCATGAAGGGCCACGCACTGGGGTGGGTCTGGGGAGAAGTGAGGGGCAGTTGGAGCAATGACCACACAACCCTTGTTCGCTCCAGCACCCAAGAGTCCTGCTCTCCCCACACCTGGGTCACCCCAGCAGTCCCCAAGGGCAAAGCCCTGTACAGCCCATCCCAAGGGAGGCAGCTCTGAGGGCTGTCAGGTGGACAGGCACCCTGGAGCAAGGGTCCTCTCCTGCCCACACCTTGATCTGGGCCAGGAGGTTCTTCAGCATGTTGTAGAGCTGGTCTGGGTCCTTCAGTTCCTTCCTGCAGGACAAAGCCAGTGGCCATCAGCCTCTGTCCATTCCAAGGCCTGGCCAATGCCAAGACTGAGGCACAGGCAGAACTGAGCCCCCCAGCCCTGCTGCTGCAGGTCTACCCCCGCCCTCATGCAGCACTCACCCCTTCTCCTTCCCCAGTGGTTTCCATCCTGTTTCTCCTGGAAGACAAGCGACAGCATCACCACGTCTGCCCTGCAGCCATGGGGAGGGAGGACAGAGCCCTCCTGCCAGACCCCCTGCCAGGACTCACGGATGCCAGGGACGCTCTCGATGGGGATCTGCCGCACACCCTCCTTGAAGCAGGTCAGGCCTGGGTAGACTTTGCGGATCTGCGCCTGTTTCCTCTCGATCAGCTTCTTGATGATCTGCAGGGAAGGGGGGTTGGAAGGGGGCAGATGAGTGGGGGGCTGCAGGATACTCTGCCACACCATGATGTGGGACCCCATAAACCCATCGTGCAGGGCCAGAGACAACCCCGGCCAGTGTCAAAGCCACCGGTGCCCCTCTCTGCCCTGCAAGTCTGCTCTCAGGGCCAGCACAGCCCCACACCTCTCCTCTTAAGGGGGAGGCTGACAGTGCTCACCCACCCTCCTGCCCACACCAGGGCCGTACCTCCTTCTGCTTCTTGATGATGTGTGAAAGCTCAGTGTAGGGGATGCGGGGGTTCAGCTCACACTCCATTAGGGTCGCCCCCTCGTAGTCCTTGATGTATCCCAGGTAGCGGCTCTTGGGGACCTTAATGTCCTTGGAAAAGCCCTAGGAGAAAGGGGACAGGTGGGAGGGGGCAGCTGTGCAGCAGAGCTGGGGGTAGCTCCCAGGGAAAGGAGCCCACCTGCTTTTTGAAGTAGCCAATGGCGTACTCGTCCGCATAGGTGAGGAAGTAGAGGATGTTGTGCTTGATGTGGTACTCCTTCAGGTGGTTCATCAGGTGCGTCCCATAGCCCTTGGGGAAGCATTGTGAGACAGGGACCCCCTTCCCATGCAGCCCCAGCTGGGATTAACCCCCTCCCACCCATGGAAATGGCAGCTGGAAGATGTCCTGGAGCAACTACCACTGCTTGGGGCTGGTCAGCACTCACCCGGTCTGGCTGCCCAAGGCACTGGGGCAGCCCTACACCAGCTACAGAGAGACCATCCTGCCCAGATTTGAGGGGCACACATGTGTGCCCATCTCCCTTCTCCCCGCTCTCACCTTCACTTGCTCGTTGGAGGTGACGGCACAAAAGACAATCTCCGTGAAGCCTTGGGTAGGGAACATGCGGAAGCAGATGCCCCCGATCACTCGGCCGTCCTTGATCAGCGCCAGGGTCTTGTGCTTCCTGTGGGGCAGCACAGCCGAGGGTGAGGGGAGCCCCCAACAGCGGCCCCCCCGCATCCCCCAGCCACGCACGGGTCAAAGACGAGGCGAGTGATGTACTCCTTGGGCATGCGGGGCAGCTGGTGTGAGAAGACATTCTGCAGCCCCACCAGCCACATCAGGATCTTCTTGTTGGATTTCTGCGAGAGCGAGTTGCCGATAACGTGGAACTCGATGATGCCGCGGCGCTCCTCCAGCCGCGCCGTCTCATCCCGCGCTGCGTTGGCCGACAGCAGGCTGGTCTGGGGGCATGGGGGGTCACTGTCCCTCTGTTTGGGGGAGCCCCACTCCACCCTGGCACTCTGGGGAAGCAGCTCTGCGTGCTCTGGAGAGCACCAGAACTGCCCCAGCATTCCCAGCCCCATACCTCAGGGCCCAGCATGGCGGCAGGGTCTGTGATGGTCAGCATGACCTCGTTCACCAGCTCCATGGGGATGTCTCCCATGACACGGATCCGCTTGGCATCCTCCAGCGTCAGGCTCTCAGGTAGCTTCCGCTTCTCCCCTGGGATGGGAGCAGAGCAGCACATCCAGTGCCGGGAGGGACCACAGACAATTCCAGCCTTGTGGCGTGGTCTTATGTGACCTTACCTGGCAGGGGCTCTGGGGTGCTGGCATCCAGGCTGGCAGCTGAGCTGCTGCTGCTGAGCTTCTTGCTGAAGAGAGGAGTGGTGGGCACGGCAACGGTGCTGACCGCAGCTGGAACAGACCCGTAGTGCCCATGACTGCTGGAAAGCGCCTCATCAAGTCATGGCACCCCAGCCACTGCCACCGCCACTGCTCACCCACAACTTGATCCTTTATCCCACAGCCCCCAAACAGGGGAAGCTGCTTCCTGAAATACCTGGGCGAGACGCCAGCTGGGCACCCTCCGCAGCTGGCACCGTGAAATCAGCCTCCCAGATTGGAGAGTTCTCACCATAGATCTCCTCCTCCAGCATAGAGAGGAACCTGGCAGGGTGTGGCACATCAGCATGCAAACATCCCAAAGTGCTCCAGCAGCCATCCCCACACTGGGCACCTACTTGGGGAAGTGGGTGAGGATCAGTGTCCGCTTCTCTGGCACCAACTTGTCCTTCTCCACCCGGAACTTCTCCAGCAGCTGCCGGCGAGTCACCGTGAAGATGGACTTGAGGAGGCTGCGCCCAAAGACGTGGGTGGTCTCGTAGCGGGGCAGGCTGTCACAGCTCTGCGGCACATGGCAGTAGCACAGCCACCTGTGGGACAGGAAGGGGCTCCGGTGACAGGGCTGGAACCACAGACCCCAGAGCGTGCATATCCCTCCTGGGACAACACTGCCGGGAGCAGGGGCGAGAAGAGAAGGTGGACAAAGGGCATGGCTGACATTTAGAAGCACTGGCCCCACTGGGTGCCTGCTCTCCTAGTGGACCGACACTCTGGGACAGCTGGGGAGAGCCCCAGGAGTGAGACCCCAGGGTGCCTGGCTAAGTACTACCCCCTGCCCTCACCTGGTGTAGTTGACCTTGTAGGTGGCCACATCATCATTCTGGGAGCGCTGACGGAACTGGGATGGTGTCTCCAGCTTCCAGTAGTTGAGGCACAGCAGGAACATCTTGGAGAGCTCATACATGGTCTGGCGCTCCTTGGGTGGCAAGTGGCTGAATTTGTACTGCACAAAATTCAGGACTCCCTGAGGAGAGGATGGAACATTGGGAGGGTGCCAGGGGCTGCTCTGAGTTCTTCTGTGCTGCCTCCCAGAGAGTGAGGGGACCATGAAAGAGCAGCAGAACATAGGGCAAGTCATCAGGGCAGTGCACAAGCCTGACAGCAGCCTCACCTGCTCAATGTTTGGTTTCTCAAAGGGGGGGCTCCCCAGGGAACCCTCAACCACAGGCTGGCTCATCTGCAGGATGCACTTCCGCAGCAGCTACAAAGACACCATTAGACATGGTCACCAGAGTCCCAGGAACCAGATGCTCCAGGAACAGCAGAGAAGGCTGAACACTGCCATGGGGCTGCTCTGATTTCTACAGCCAGGAAGGCACTGGGATTGCCCTTGGAGCACACCTGTTCATCCCCTAAAACCATCCCCCACGGGAATTCAAGACCAGGAGAGTGGTCACTCCAGAAGAGGGTCAGTGTTTCAGGTCTTTGGGTTGTGGGATGGTTCACAGCCCCAGCTTCAGCTTCAGCTCCAGCTCCAACAGAGCACGAACAGCGGGACAGCAGCCCCAGCTCCCCACAATGACCAGAGACCCTACAGAAGTCCCGCCATGAGTGGGGCAGCGAGACATGCGCAGCCCCCGACGCACCTTGAACAGGTAGAAATACACCTGCTTGGTGTCCGTGTCCTCCTCCTTGTGCACTGACATGAAGAGGTTCTCCACATCTACCACCATGCCCAGCAGACGGTTGATCTCGTCCTCTGAGACATTCTCCAGGTGGGACACGTGGTCCGCTGTGCCGGAGAGAAAGCCACGGTGAGACCAGGGGCTCAGCACCGCTCGCCCTGCCCGCGAGGTCCCACAGCAGTTACCCAGGGCATGGCCACAGCTCCGGCAAGGTTCACTCAGGTTGGTCACCGGCTGCTGCAGGTCCATTCGAGGGGCTGTGGGGGGGTTGGGGTTCTTCCAGCCATTGCACTTGCAGGCGTCGTTGGCCTGGCATGAGGGACAGAAGTGGCCTTCGCAGTGGCCCATGCACTGCCACGTGCTGAGGCTGCCGCTGTCTCTGGTGAAACGATTTCCCTGGCTTCCATCTACCCCTTTTCACCCACCCCAGCTTTTCTCAGCCCCCATCTTGCATCACCCACCATCCCAACACTCCTGTGCAGCTCCAGAACCCTGCAGCCCCTGCCCAGGGACATCCCTGCAGCACTCTCTTCCTGAACCCCCTGCCTGCGAACAGCCCAGAACCCCCATCCTGTACCCCATGTACCTCCCAGCACCCAATCCCGCATCCTTTGTCCATGCATTCCTTGCACTCATCCTCTTGCCCCTCCTAAGTTCCCCTCCTACACCCATAAACGTCCTTGCAACTCCCTCCTGCATCCCCCACTCAGGTCAGCAACCCCGTCCTTCACCCCTCACCCAAGCATAGCCTTGAACCCCCACTCCTGTATCCCCTGCAGCCCATCCTGCACCCCCACCCACGCCCGTCCTTGCATTCCCCACCCATGCACAGCCCCGAACCGCACCTCCTGCCCTCTCTCCTGTGAGCCCCACCTTGCAAGCCGAGAAGACCCCCAGCTTCTCCAGCTTCTTCCCGCGAGGGAACCCCCGCACCTGCGCCTTGCGCTGGCTCGCCCGCTGCTGCTGGCTCAGCCCGGGCCGTGCCGGGTCGCTGGATCCCGCTCCTCCAGTCGTTACCCCGCTCGCCCCCGCCGCCACCGGCGTTCCCGTGCCCGGGCCAGGCGGGGGCCGCCCGGGCTGCGCGGCCTCCGGCTCCGCCATGCCGGGCCCGGCGTGCGCCCCGCGCTCACTGCGCCTGCGCGCCGGGAACGCCGGGATCCGTAGTCCGCTGCGGCGGGGGAGGTGGGGTCGGTGCTCCGGGGACGGCGCTCCCGGCGCCCCTTCGCGTCACCCGCCGTCCTGAACGGGAGCAGAGCTCCCACTCGGGCCTGTGCGTGGCGTGAACCGTCCAGAGAGGATCGAGGTCCGGTCATGACGACCCACCGCGGCAGCCCCTCACGGGGCGGTGCCGAGCCGTCGGTGCCCGGAGGAGTCCTCCTGCCCCTCCGGTAACCGGCACCGCGCCCGGTCCGGCGCCGCACGGCGCGCTCCGCACTCCGCGGAGCCCCGCAAATATGGAGCATGGTCACGCCCTCTTCTCCAAATGCGGTGTGTGTCCCGCCCTCCGCCTTCCCACCGCCGGCACGGGGTGCGGCCAAGCGCCCGGCATGGAGCGGGGCCGCGCCTCCTGACCGGTACCAACAACCGGCTCCGCCCGCTGGCCATTTATGGGAGGCCGCGCCCACTTCAATCGGGGGGGTGCGGCTTAGAGTCGGGCTGGGCCGCGGAGCTGCGGGCAGCGCCTGGAAGGTGCCAGCACTTACCGGGGGGCACAGCGCGGGGGACGCGGGCACCGCACGGGAGTGTCCCAGCACCAGCCCAAAGATGGGAGTCAGGTGTCCGAAGGCTACCCTGGGGGATGCTCAGGATCTCCCGGGGATTCTCAGTGCTGGTCATAGCCTGGAGCCCCTCGCCCAACCTCCTCTGCCAGGGCAGAGCTGGGGAGAGGTGCCAGGGACATGCCCTGTGCCAGCATTGCCCCGTTCCCCACCCTGCCAGCACGCTGCGTGGGCACAGGCAGGAACGTTGCAAAGCACAGGGCTGGGCAAGACTAGACACACCGAAAACACACAAATAAAAGTTAGAAATATTTATTAAATATCAAAAAAAGCTGCATGTTTTGGGCAGACACCACCCCTTGGGCCACCGCACAGTCCCAGCGCGGTCCTGCTCTGCGGCCAGCAGCTGCCTCTGTAGCCAGGCTCAGCCTGGCCCCCGTTTCTCCTCTTCACGCCTTGGCCCGCTCGGCTCCATCCTCAGTGCTGCCAGCTGGCTGTGCCACCGCCGGCCCCATCTGGATTGGCACGTTCCTCTCCGGGACAGCCGGCAGTGCCAGCTTGGGAGCCTCGATGCGGAGCTGCCCATCCTTGGACAGGGAGCAGGTCAGAGCTTCGGCGTCCACCTCCTCGGGCACGTCCCACTCCCGCTTCAGCACCTCGTACTTGTAGGAGAAGGAGCCCTTCTC
>JACBWW010000091.1:1044739-1081607 GCA_020086605.1 Lanius collurio | reverse complement strand
GAGAAGGGCTCCTTCTCCTACAAGTACGAGGTGCTGAAGCGGGAGTGGGACGTGCCCGAGGAGGTGGACGCCGAAGCTCTGACCTGCTCCCTGTCCAAGGATGGGCAGCTCCGCATCGAGGCTCCCAAGCTGGCACTGCCAGCCGCCCCCGAGAGGAACGTGCCCATCCAGGTCAGCCCTGCAACCCCACAGACCGGACCAGCTTCTGAGGATGGAGCCACCAACAAAGCCCAGGCGTAACAGAATGGGACCCAATGGCCACGGCAGGACCGGAGCAGACAAGAGCAAGTCTCGGGTTTAAGCCCAGACAAGCTTCATCAGCAATGATGTAATTTTTTTCCACTAAACTGGAATGATTTTGTATCCAATAAAAATTCTTTTGCATTGAATCTGCTTGTGTTCTCTGGGTGTTGATTGATGGGGAGGCTGCGCCCTACCCTTGGTGCCAGAGGAGCTGGATGCACTGAGAGGGAAGAACCTCTCTTGCTTCTCAGGGCAGCACAAAACTGGGCTAGAGAGCAGACCAGAGGGTTCTGAGAGGTAGGGGATCTGGGAGCACTAGGCTGCTAAGGGAGGGAGGCAGGCAGGCAGGCAGAGCAGTCCCACTCACCTGTAACAGGAGCAGCAGGGGTGACCTCACCCCTTCCTCACACTGCTGTCAGCATCTCATCTGCAGATCCACAGCCTCAGCCAATACCCATCCTCACAGAATGGGGAGGGAACCACAGTGATGCCTGTGGTACCCACACTTTCCCCTTCCCAGCTTGGCAAGGGGCTGCTGGAGTCCACCCTGAGCTCCCAGCAGCAGGCAGGGAAAAGCCCAACCCCGGGTGCAGTGCGTAACCACCACAAACAGCCGCGCTCAGGCCCAGGCAGGCAGCAGGTGTGTGGGCAGGCAGCAGGTATGCAGGCAGGAACGCCTGTTTGTGCTAAAGCCACCCTGAAATCAGACAGCCCATTGCCCAGACACACCACAAACAGCAGCAGGTCCCCAGCCTCAATACTGAGCCCCTGGGCACCTGCTCTGGCAAGCAGCAAGACCCTTCTTAGGGCATCACAGATGCCTTCACAGAGACCCCAAGTCCAGGAAAAAAACAGGTACCCCAGGGAGAAGAGCCAGCAGATGGCAACAGCCCCACACACAGTGTCCACAGAATTATTCTGAGTGGGATTAGGGAAGCCTTTTTCCAGCTAGTCCACATCTCTGGCTGTCTGGGGAAAGCAGCAGCATCAGTCCACCCCACACTGCAAGCACTGGGGGTCCCACATTTCCTGAGCTCCTCCAGCAGCTAAGCAGCCCAGGCACAAGCAGCACCACATGAGTGAGGTGCAGCAGGGGCTACTGGAGCCCACCACTGCATAGGCAGCCCAGGCTCTAGCATGATCCCAGGCCCTCCATCACCAAGACCCTTCCTGCTTCCAGGATTTTAAGGAAATACAGCACGAGGAAGAGGCACTGAGACCTTGGATAGAGGATGAAGGGCACGCAAGCCAAGGCTGTTCATACAATTCTATTCACAGCTCTCCTGTGACTGAGCATCTCACAGCAACAGGTTCCAAATCCTCAGCCTCTCCTCAGCATGTCTCCAATCCTCAGCCTCTCCTGAGCACAAACGGTGCTGCCAGCAGCACACGTGGTAGGCACAGAGCTGCAAGGGGCTGCTCCTTCTTCCATATTGACTCCAGGTCTCAGCTGTGGGTGTTGGGGTCTCACAGTCCATGCAGCAGTGACAGGAGAGCAGCATCTTCCAAAGCCATCATGCTCCAGGGACAGAGGCCATCATTAACTCTGGAGCACCATCCCAAGCCTGTCCCATTGTAGAGCTGAGCTCCTCAGGGCACTGCTCCCCCACCTCTTCCCCACTTGCATTGTAGAGTTTCCTCAGAGGTATGAGGCAAGGAATAATTCCCACAATTTCCCCTCGAGCTTCCTTGAGCACAGTGGAGCCAAGTGAACACCAGCAGCATCACTGTGAGAAGAGCAGCTGTGCAGGAGCAGCCACACAGCCCAAGCTCAAGAGGCCCCATTTCTCCCTCCTCAGGAAGGAAGGGCCTCATTTCCCTACCAAGGTGTGGGACATACCAGAAGCAGCCCAGCACAGTTCAGCCTCCACCAGAACTGTTGTGCTCAGGTCCAGTCCCTGCTGCATTAAGAAACATGAACATTGTTGTTATGATAGGTTTATAAAAATTTTGTTTTAATCACACAAAACTGAAGTTTGTGATGAAGACTAAAGTCAACAGTTCCTCTTAAATACCAGGATGCATAAGACACTGCATTAGGCACTAGGCAGCAGCCAACATCAGTTAGAGTCTGGCAACAGAAGCCATTTAATACCTCCCTTCATTCCTTGTGGAATTACAGGCTTTTGCAATACATGTCATTCCCACTGACAGGTTACCCAAGGTTTCCCCCACCCCACCTCTGTACATCAGTAAGCCTTGTGTATTCCCACCAGAGTAGGGTTAACAATATTAGTGGCAACACAACCATCAAGAAAAGGACAAATTTCTATACAATATTTTTTGCAAAAGTTGCAACAGGATTAGTGCATTACGACAGAACCGAGAGAAAAGAAGAGTTGGCATGCTGGAGTCCAACACAAAGAAAGACAACAGGCAGCTCGTTGGATGAACTATATTGACAAGATACCGATTGGTTACATGGAGAAACATACAATACAAAATACAGAAGAAACCAGTTTTGCTTCCCTCTGCCCACCCCAAATACTCATCATGGATTTGGTCAATAAGTGGCCCAAGAGCCGGAGTTTGTCTCTAATGCTACAGTTTAGTGGTTGTTCTGGGCGCATCGTACGGGATCACCCTCAGCTCTTACAGACAGGGAACTTTAAACACGTGTCCCAATATCCCTTTGTTTCCCATAGTGAACTACAGTGCTGTGGGACCTGGGTGCTGCTGGCCTCACCCACGGGACGGCCACGCTGGCTGGGCAGACACCAGGTCCTGCATCCACCACCACCAGGAAGAGGGAAGAACAGAAGTTCATTTATTAAAAAAGTGACTTAAGACTTAGAATTGAATTAGTATTTGTACAGAAAGGTGCAGGCGGAAGAACTCCCTCCAGCCTATAATCAGAAAGAGATGGAGAATCACAGCGGCGCCGGCAGCAGCCGCCCTACGGTAAGTGCGATCGTTAGCGTGGGTTCCAGTCACGTCCTCCAAGGGCTCGCGGGCTGGAGCAGCTGCTCAGTTGCTGCAGCACTGGCTTCTGCTCGGCTGGCTGCTCTCCTGAAGGTCCACCACCCGATTCCGGCCTGGGCCACCAGGAGCATTCTGGGGTTCATTTTTTGGCAGTTTCTTGGCTAGAAAGAAACAGGAAGTTAGTAGGGTCCTCTAGAGAAGACAACCTCCTCCCACTGCACACCCCAGGCTGGAGCCCTCGCCACCAAAGGAGTTTGGGACAGGACACTGCCAGCAGCACTGCATGGCAAACCAACCCATCCTTGGCTCTGACTGGCATCAGACCTGCTCCTACCTCCATCACCACACCAGACACAAGGAAAGGGAATCAGCTTTCCAAGGCTAAGGCTCTACACGCTCAGGGAATGACCAATCACTCCAGTGTGGCAAAGTGGATAACTGCCCCACTAAGAGCCACCAGCCCTGGCTGACACAGGACCCCCTTGGGCTGCAGTGCTGGTGCTCAGAGCTGCCCCAGCCCTACCCAGAGGCCATTACCTATTGCCATGAAGATTTCATTCACATTCATCGCTGTCTTTGCCGAGGTCTCCATGAACAGCAAGCTGTTGTCATCTGCATATATTTGTGCATCCTACAAACAATTACATGAGAGTGCTAAAGGCACCCTGCCAGGAGGCCCAAGCAGACTTCATGCACTTCACTTGTCAACACACTAACTGCTGGAGAAATGCTATGTCCCACCTTGGGCCAGAAATTCCCTCCCCTGTCCCTGCCCTCACCTGGCCCAGACAACCCAGGGACATGCTCCACCAGCAGCCCTGCACAGCCAGTGTCCCACAGCTGAGCTGGGGCACAGCCTGACTGAGCCACGTGCACACACGGTGCCTGGTAGTTGGGTCAGCTGGGACATGTGCCACCCGTTGCAAGGGCACTGCAAGCAGCCCTGTGAGAGGGCTGGGTAAGAACCTCTCCCAAGCGCTTGCCTCAGATGAGGTAAGAGCTGTGAAGAGCAGAGAACAAGCTGGGAATGATTCCTCATGTGTCTCATACCCAGAAGATGCTGTTTCACACCCTGCAGACATCCCCACATGAGTAAGGCAGCAAAGGAGACTGAGGGAACAGGAGTTTGTGCTCTGTGGGCCTCCTCCTCCACATTCACCAGGACTTTCACCAGCCAGGGCCACAGAAGTAAGGGAAGGGCAGGGCACAGACCCTGCTCAGTGGCATCCTGCAGTCCTCAGCACAAAACCTCACTTTCACTCCCTCAGCGCATATTTTACATAGCCACCATGTACCTCATTTAACCAAAAAGATTCTTTCCTGACCTGCTTGGGTAACAACTTCTCTGGATTCCCACTCACCTGGAAGTCCACAGCTCTCTTGTTAGCAAGGTCTGCCTTGTTTCCTGCTAGTGCAATTACAATATTGGGGCTAGCCTGCCTCTGCAACTCTTTCACCCAGTTCTTGGCTCGTACAAATGTGTCCTGGAAGCAAACAGGAGGCAGCAGTCAGGAAGGGCAGCCGTGTAGGAATCCACAGGGCAGATATGATTAGAGCAAGGCTTTCCTGTGAGAAGTGTTCTGCCTCTGCAGCACTTGGCAGCAGGATCCTTTATCAGCTCACAGCCTTGGCCGGAGCTGAGGAAGAGGCCATGAGCAGTTTTCAAGAACTTGGCACCCACAGCCAGGTACCTGCAGGGCTCTGACCCAGACACACTCCCAGGGCACTGGGAACCTCCTGGCAGCCCCCCAGCCCTGCCCACACTCACTGTGTTCGTGATGTCGTAGACCACGATGGCTGCCTGAGCGCCCCGGTAGTACATGGGGGCCAGGCTGTGGTACCGCTCCTGCCCCGCCGTGTCCCAGATCTCAAACTTCACTGTTGTGTCATCCAGACACACTGTCTGTGTTAGGAAGGCAGCTGCAAGAGAAGGGGGCTTGCCTCAGCTCCAGCAGGACAGGGCACAGAGCCAGTGCAGGAGCTCAGAGCAGCTCTGCTGCCACATGGGAGCGAGCTGAGCCCTGGAGAGGCCAGTGCCACTCGCTGTGGCAGCTGCAGCTCTGCTGTGTCACACTCCCTGCTCACAGGAACCAAGAACCACCACACAATGGCAGGAAGGCGGCCCAGAGGGCCTAGGCAGCAGCCAGCCTCTGGAGCATCCACACTGCCAGACCCTCCCAGCAGCCCCTGACAGGGATCACAGTCCAGGTGTGGCACCACCAAAATCAGACCTGGGGAGCACCAATAACAGCATCAAACTCAGCCCAGTTACACCACACTCCTCAGTTTAGTAACTGGCTGTTTTCTTGTCCCAGAGAGTCTAACACCACATGCTACACCCAGGACAAAGACACCGGCTTGGGATACAGATTGAGGCAGAGCACAGCCCTTCACAGAGGAGCATTAGGCCCTGCTTGCCAGTAAGCCACACTTACAGCTGTGCTTGCTCCCTGCACAGGTCAAGGAGGGACAACTCAAGCCTTTTCTTAGGACACCTCCCTGGTATTGCTGCTCAGAGACCCATAACCAGCCTTTGGTTGATTGGTGACACCATGCTAATGATTTCAAGCTAAAAAACTACTAGACCTGAAAGCACTGTGAAAGCAGTTAACAGTATCAGGCTAGAAATAGCCCCAAAATCCCAGGTCATGGTCTGAAAAGATAATTAAGGGCTATAAACCAAGCTGAAGGCCTCAGTACTCATTAGAAGCTGGAGTTGAGGCACTGGAAGTGAAGCCTCAGAGGCAGAGTGCAGGGTTGCCATAGCGTTCATCTCTGCTATGCTGATCCTCACACCAACTAACAAATTGCAAATCAAGAGTTAAAGCATTAACTGTTTGGCTCTATTTATAGCAAAAATCCCAGACCAGACCAAAATAGTCAGCCTTGCTTCTGACACCCCAGACTGTCCCAGCAAGGTCAGCACCTCCTGGCCACAGGCATCTGGAACTGGCACTCACCTCCAATTGTGCTCTCCTGGTACTCGTGGAACTGCCCCTTCACAAAGCGCAGGACCAGGCTGGACTTCCCCACCGCTGACTCGCCCAAGAGAACAAGTTTAAACTGGCAGATTTTGTTCCCAGCAGCTGGTCCATTCGGTCGGGCAGCTCCACCTCGACCTGCCATTGTGGTCTAAGTGCAGGAGTGCCGAGAGTTAAGGATGCTGCAGGTTCTGCACTGGGATCCACCTGTAGGCAGGTTGCAACTGGAAGAGGTGGTCAGAGTTAGTGACACACTCAGGGACCAGCTGTACCAGTTCTAGAGGGTGGCTTGACCTGCAGCCACCATCAGCACAAACTGGTGGCGGTTCCTTCCCACAGTGGAAAGTTATCAGCTGCAAGCACCACAGGGCAGTTCCTGCCAGGCAGCAGCCCCTGCAGCAGGATGTCAGTCTGCAGAGCCTCCCTGGAAAAGAGGTAATGGTAATACAAGCTCTCCTCCCCACCAGTGGGCCCTCCAGCACTTCCACCATGTGTGGATGTTGCACACACCTTGCTGGGGTGAGGCAGGTAAGGAGCACCCAGGATACAATGGGTGTTTTTAGAGCCTTGTCTATTCAAACAGCAATTACTGAGGTTGACCTTTAGCTCCTTCCTCCTTTCCCAAGCTGACAAGGAAGAGACTTCAGACTGTCAATGCTATACAGAGCCATCCCAATGCCACACTGGCAGGAGGCAGCTCTGCAGGTCATGAGGCATTTGGACAAAAGGAATTTCTAAGCTGTCTGTTTGTCCCAAGACGCTTACACCACGACATTCCGCACCTCTCAGCAGGCCCAAGGATGGCTCTGGAGCCAGGCAGGTGGTCTGCTACAGGGGGAGGCACCTGAGGAGGTGCCCACCTCAGGAAGTACCTGACAGCAGCTGCTTTTAGGCACAGGCTGTCCCCTCAGAAGCTGATAGCAGCTCCTCCTCCCATCCCTGCTGCACACCAGGAATCACCACCCAACCTGATCCAAACAGAGGCAGCACCTAATGCTTCCCACACCCATCCTGCTGCATTAATACCCTTATCCCACAGCATTCCAGGTCATCAGGCTACTGGCCACGTTCCTCACATGGACTGTTCAAATCCAGCATGAACAGGCAACATCCCCCAGGATTGGCACTGCCAACCACTCCCCAGCACCAACCTCCAGAGCAGTGCAGAAGCACAAAACCATGGCAGGAACAGCAGGAGACCTTGATTTGCATCCAGAGTTACCCACAAGTGAATCCCAGGGCCTCCCTAAGCACTAAGCTCTGCTGCCTGCAGAAAACAGGAATGCTTTCCAAGTACAGTTACAGATTTAGGCACACTTCCTGTACCCATCACAACTCCCACTTCCCTGTGGATGATAAATGCTACAGCTGATTGCATCTGCTCTGGATCACCACTTTCCCTTCTACTCTCCTAACATAAGCTGTTTGTTGGAAGAAAATGCCCCAAAAGCCAACTTCTCCTTGTTCTGAGAGTATCCCCAAAGAAACTCTGTGTACATCCTGCATTTTATCAGCAAATATAAGACATCCATGAATAAGAAGTTCAAAGCAGGTTGAACTGGAGCAGAGTGTCTTGTGAACAAGGCTCAAGCCTACTCAGCACAGAGGAGAGTTTCAAACAGCTGCATTCCAGGGCAAAGCCTGTCGAGCTGTGACTGCTTGAGGTTACTTTAACTATGCCTCAAGTTTAAACAATCCCACAGTTTGATAGGGAACCTACAGCCATTTCAGAGCTTCTCTGGAGCCCATGAGTGCCAGCAGCTGGAGAACCTCAGCAGCTTGCAAAACACAAAGTATTTGAGCATAGGCTGACCTAGAGACATTTCACCTCAAATTGCTCTGACCAGGAGGCAATGTTAAGCTCGTACCAGTCACCAGAGCTGGCAGGTAGGACAGGAACCAAGCAGTAGAATTTCTGAGTGCTGTGGGATGTTTCAGGAGCCAGAGCTGTGAAGCCATTGCTCTGAGTCCAGTCTTGGGTTAAGCAGCAAAGATACTGTAATTAAGAGCTGGGTCCTTGCAAGCAGCACTGCCAGGACCCCTCCTCCCTCTTCTGAGGAAAGGCAAACACTGTTTGGCAGGATGAGAAAGCTGGATACCAAGCAAACCAGCAACTGGCCTTGCTGGACAGTGAGGGAGCAGAGTTTGCTGCTCTGGCCAGGAGAAGTTTGGTCACTGCCAGGTTCAAGAGGCCCAGCAGCAGCTCTGCATCTCTACCAAGCTGAAGAGGCTTCCACCTTCTAGAGTTTCCCTTTTAAACAGAGCTTGCAAGGGAACAGCTTTGGTTTAACCTTGTATTTATAACTCCCTGAGCAGTTATTCAGCTCTGCTGCTGCTCCAGACCAACATTCTGCACATTAAACACTGTGTGAATCACCATGTCTCTGAGTTATGGCCTCCTGAAATCTGATAGTGGTGATTCCCAGAGTGAAACAAGGAAATGAGCTTGTTGACATCCTCAAGTCTTAGCCTGACCTATATTTCGCAGATCTTGATGCATTTTGCCATCTGGTTGTGCTACATGAACCCCAACAGAATTAGGTGAGCACATCTATGTTGAGCTCATCATGGACAGACACTGGCCAGTGCAGGCAGGGCAACAGCCAGAGCCTTGACTGCTCCAATTATGGAGAACCAGATAAGAGTGGTTTGAAGTTTGGATGCAAGATTATATGACTTCATGTTCACATGAGACATTGCCATGTCTGTCAGATGTTTGAGTGGAATTTACAGACCCTAACTGGTCACTGGCCTTGGGCTAAGGACATACCCAAAACCTGGAGGATCAGCTGATGGGCACAGGAAGAAGCAAATAACTGAAGGAAGTGCCCACCAATGCTGCAGACAGCGAGTGGGCTCTATGGCAGGACAGGCACTTTCTGCCAATGCCAACATGTTTGAGGATTCTAACATGTTTGTCAGACAGAACTCAGCTCTGCAGAGGGAGCAGAAGGCTAAACTACACAGCCTGGACCTGTGCTAGATTAGCTTATATCCACCAGTGGACGCTGCCTTGAGGAACAAGGAGGAACATACTTCCTGCTGTATGAAGCTGTTTCTGATGTTTGGGGAGCTGTTCATTCCCCCACCTCTTCCAGCAGAGAACTGGGCATTCACCCCTCCCTGCTCCCCATGAGAACCCCAGCACTGACACTTGAGCCACGGGTCAGGCCAACCAAAATAACCACAGCAATACCACACAGACAAGGGAAAGCAGCTGAAGTCCCAGCTTGTCCCAGCTTGCCATGCCAATTCAAGTAGCCAAGGCCATGAAAAGGAAGGGCATGGTGGGGTATTCATGTAATCAAGATTAACAGGCATTAATGTTCCTACTAGTTTCTTTTAACTATTGAAACCCAGCACTTGTGAGACCACAAGACCCCTGAAAAGTCTCATGCTGGTTTGTTTACCTGCCCTACCCACCTCCTGCTCACTGAAGCACACACAGGAGCTCTGCATCCCACAGCAAAAGCACTGATTTTTTTTTTATTGTAAACTCTTAACATAGTCTCTTGTTTGCTTTGAGATCAAAGTTAAGTGCCAATTCCTGATGCTGTCCCACAAGTGAGAGCTCCAGGGCTATAATTTCTGCAGTTTGTGCTCCTCCAACCCCTTCCCTGCCTGCCAGGGTTTGCTGGAGAGGGCTATACACAGCCAGGAACATTAAATTCAAGAATCTGAGTGCCCTAAATGAGAAAGCACATGCTGTGGCTGCTGCACTCCCTGCCTGCCCAAGTGCAGGGCCATTCTCCAGAGCTCTCTGGATGCTGGGGAATAGCACCAGATCCCATTTCAAACAAACCTACCCAGAACAACCCAAATCTCCACAGGGGAATTACTGTCAGATCCCCATGTCAACCCCTGCAGGAGACTCCACCACAGGGAAGCTGCTCATTTAAGGTGTCAGAAGTTAGAAAATCTGCTATTTTTGCCCTATGTTCACCCAGTAGCAAGGACTACTCTGAAAGCTGAGGATATTTAGAAACTCAATCCTGAAGACTCTGGTTACCCAAAGGACTGCTGCTGCTCTCAGCTATGCAAGGAGTTGCTTCACTGGGGATTTGTTGGCTTACAACCAAAATACTCAAAACAAAAGCCCCAGTGAAGTATTTATCTTGTTAAATAGCTGACAGCGTTACATGAATTCCTTGGCAAAGGAAGCCCTAAAGTTACCCAGTGGTTTTGCTTCACCTCACACTGCACGGGCAGCTGGCCCGTGCTGCTCTGCTCTTCCCAGGGCTGCACAGTCAGCTCCAGGACATGGAGCCAGGAGCAACTTCCATGAGCAGGACCAGCAGAAAGTGTGGGTCCCACCAGAACCTCACATGGACCACATTAGCCCAAGGTAGCACAGCATGGAACATCAACCTAACATTCCAACTCATCAATATGATCAATAAGAACAAACTTCCAGAGCCTGACTGCAGGAGTGCTCAGGCAGCAGAGAAAGGAGCAACAGACTCAGCAGTTATAGAGATGAACCAGGAAACAGACTCAACCTACAGACCTCAGCCCCATCAAGTCTGATGAGCTTCATTCAATACTTTACCTTCCTACCTTTTGCCTCCCCAAAAATGAGCCCTCAGTGTCCTGATCAGCATAGATGCAGTCTGGAGTTCAGAAATGCTCTGAACTGGGCCACTCCCCACTGCAGCTGGCAGGAGCTGCACTACAGCCCTAAAGTGCAGATTTACAGACCCAAATCAGCTCAGACTGATGGCTGTGACTAACTTATGAGAGTGTAACAACTTCTCTGTGTAGTCCCATGTCCAAGACTCGGACATGCTCATCTTGGAGGTAAACAGGATTTCCATTCCAAAGTTGAACTTCTCGTACAGCTACAGCCCTGAACAAGTCTAGGAGACCCTGCAGTACCAGCTCCTTCTCCTGCTGTTGATACACACATCTTTTTCCTGACATCTGCACTCCCGTGGCTTCTGGAGCAGCCCCAGCAGCCAGGTGTTTTCCAAAGCTTTTCCAAAACAACTCTATCCTCAGAGATTTCAAGGCCACCACCCCGCTGTTACAATCCCTCCAGTAAAGACTTCTGCAGAAGAGTTTTACAGCACCTTCATCTCCCAGTAGCTGCCCACTAGCTCTAGGGAGCAAAGCCTCCACATTTCCTATCCCACAGTAGATCCATCTTGGAGCTCTCACCCACTTTCAGTTATCTTTGGCACAGCAAGGCTGGAGGAGCAACCCATGGATGCAGCCGGGACTGACTCAAACAGAACAGAAGCATCAAGGTTTTAATTCTTCAGCCAAGGTTCTTTAACTCCTGTTTCTGACACTGACTCCTGTTTAGACACCCTCAACAGACACAGCTTCACTTTGACCAGACACTCAGCAACGCATGCCTTGGATAGCACCCACTATTCAGTCAGCAAGAAGGCAACATCAGCAATGCAAAGCAGCAAACTGCCACCTGCACTGCAAAGAATCTGCGACCTTCACAGTATCTTTCCCAGACTGCACAAAGATCTCCTGCCTCAAGGAACTCCTTATTTGGAGAGCTACCAAACCAAAGCAAACATTAAAACCAGTGTTTTCTTATCTGTTTATGCGTAATTGCTCCAGCAGCTCATTCCTGTGAGCTTCGGGGGAGGACAGCATTCCCTCTGGAACTCAGATGAATTTTATACCTCCCCAGTACTGTTACATCCAGGAAGGCTCCCTGTTTCTGGCCAGTGTCAGTGTGATTTCAGTGTTATTCTGACAACTTCTCAGGACTTGCATAAGAGGCTGCAAACTTCATACCCCAAGGGAAGAAAACAGCTGACTCCAACATTTCTACATTCTATCCTCTTTTAAGTCTGCTGACAGGAATACTCTGGGCTACACCCACTTCATTAGAAGCGTTCCCATTTCATTTCCTCTGTCTGAAAGCGCTTGGCATTCCTTCCCCCTCCCTCTTCAGGGAGATGTCGTGACCACCATGCACTAACTGTGCAGCAGCTGAAGAAGTTTGGATCCAGAGATAATGACTGGCAGGGCCTAGAACAACCCTTGAGCTGATCCCTCTTGAGTTGTAGAAGAGCTTTGCTGTGATGGAGATAATCCCACATCTCAGCACAACAATTAGGTTTGGCCAAGCACACACACGTGGCCAGACAGTTCCTTTAGATATGGCTCAACTCATCACTGGTTTCATGGGAAAGCAAAGCATCTTCTACTCATGCAAAATGAGATAAATGTTTTATCTTACTGCATTCATATCCACATGCCAAGCCATCCTTTCCCTCATGCTATCCAGTAATTCAAACCCTCTCCAGGAGTCCATCTCACCTTGCCTGGGTTGTTCCATCAGCTGAAGAGGCAGCAGCACCTACTTATAGAGCCTACAGGGGCCCTCACTGCCTGCACAACCTGCAACCAAATGTCACCCAAATCAACCAGAGCATTTTAAGAGGGAAGCAGATTTTTGGTCTGAAAGTATTGACTGTTCCAGCAAACTATTGTGGCTCATGAGTATTCTAAGGCGATTTCAACACTGAAACCCAGGTATGGCCCCAAACATTCCTGTCCTTGACCTCCCAGATCCAGCCAGGCTCATGCTTTACTTGCTCGCCTTACTCCAAGAATGCATCAACATTGTCTTGTAGCTGCCTACAGGTACTATCCTGGATTCTTAGTCCTTTTCAGCCATAGTTCTTTCACCCTATTATCCAGGTGAGCTGAAAAGAAATGTAAAAGACTTCCTAGTCAAGGCAGTAGTAGACATTAGTGGGATATTTCCAGGAAGCTCACTCAGACAGCATGGCATGTCAACACAACTGGACTAAGTTTGCTTTTTTTAGCCCCAGTTAAGGCTCAGAGCTGGCTCAGGAGCCCCAGCAGAGCACAGGCCCAATGTTAGGCTGTAAACAGGGCAGCTCAAGTGTGCTGACCCTCCACACAAAAAGCTAAGAATAGCAGATGCAAGTTGTTCCACAGCAGACTTAAAATAGTCCCTCGGCATATTCCCCTCTCCAGCTTCCTTACAGGTTTGAAAACAGCCAAGGTCAGAGCTCCAACAGCCACACTTGAGGGCAGCAACTAAAGATCAGCTGGGCAGGGGTCAGAGCTGGGCTGCTTGCAGGGTCACAGCACCACTCACAGCTCCTGCCCGGCCCCAGGAGCTCTGGCAGCACCTTGAGCATCACCAGGAATAGGGTCCAAGCAGTTTCCCCAGGACTGAGCAGGGCAAGCCTGTTGCTCACACTCACACCTGCACTCCTGGTGCAATCCCACATCGACCGCATTCCCAGCTCACACGCCAGCATCTTCCACTGCGATGGCAATCCAAGGACAGCCTTGCTCGAGAGTCCCTTCCAGACAAGCCATAAAATGTCCTCGTAGCCCTCAGGCGTTGCTCAGGGCCCTATAGCACCATGTGTGCTCCTTCACCAGGGCCCTTGAGGGGCACAGGGCTGTGCCTGGCACCACCAGGGACCCAGGACAGTCTTCCCTAGAGCCTATTTGCAGCAAATCAAGTCACCTCCCTCATTTCAGCAGTTCCCGGGAACCCAGCTGGACTTCCCAGCACCTGGAGTTTCTATTCCCACCTCAGAGGCTGAGCAACTATAACAAAATACGATCGCACCACGATAACCACTTCTGTCCTGGCATCACACCTTCCCCAACCCCATTCAACTCCCAGTCGGTCCCGGCTGTGAGAAACGAGAGCTGTGCCCCAGCTCCCGGGTAATCACACGGTACCGGCTGCAGGTGCTCGTCCCCGCTGAGCCGCTCCTGCTCACGGCCAGCCCGGAGGAGCCTGACCCGAGAGCCCACAGTGCCGCCGGGACCCCTCCCGTTACCGCTCACCATGCACCGGTGCCGCCAGGCCGGAGCCGTCGGTGCCTCACGGCAGAGCCGCTCCCCCGCCTCGCATGACACGCAGGGCCCCGCTGGGCCGGCACACAGTGAGAGAAGAGGGTACCCGGCCGCCCAGAGCCCCCGCCCCGGCTGGCGGCGGCCGTCTGGTCGAGCGCCGGCATCGCCCCGCCCGGCACAGCGGCGCCACCGAGCCCCCGCTCCACTCCCGCCACGGGGCCTCCGAAGCGGCGGGGCCCGACTGCCACCCTCGGCCGGGCGAGAACCCGAGGAACGGGTCCGCACCCTTGGGCCGGGCCCCACCACCTCAGGACGAAACGAGCGACCGCGGCCCCACATACCGCCCGCAGCGCCGCTCCCGCCGGTGCGTCTCGCAGGCCCCGGCCCTCACTTCCGCCTTTACCCGTTCCGCTCGCGGATCTGCCCACCCCTTCCGCCCCCCGCTGGCCGGCCACAGGCAGACACAGCTGCCAATCACCTGCGCCCCGCCCCTCCTGAGCCCCGCCTCCAGGCGCACCCCGCCCCAGTGCTCTGGGCGTGACGTCATGGCGCACCCGCAGGGGCTGCTGGGAGTTGTGGTCTGGGACCGTCCCGGCGCGACCGGGCACGCGCGGGACTCCGTGGGGACCCGGGCAGGGCGGGGCGGCCGCGGGCAGAGGCTCAGCGGAGCCGGGGCTGGAAAAATAGAGCCTTTATTTCTCTGTGTTGCGGGGAGTATGGGGGAGGCGGGGCGGAACAACACGAACTACGGCGGCGGAGGGGCGGCAGCGGCCGTGACCCCCGGGCAAACCGGAGACCCTCCCTGAGATCCCTTCGGATTCCCCCCGCCGGATCCCTGCCGGATTCCTCTCTCCAGATCCCCACCGCCCGCCGCTGCCGGCCCCGCGGGTGCCCCGGGGCTGCGCTGCCCCGCCACGTCCCACGGTCCCGGGCAGGTGCGGGGACCCGGGCGGGGCTACCGGGCGCGGCCAGGCTGTAGAAAAGGCCCCGTGGGCGAATAGTATAAAACCGTATCAAAATCCCTGCGAGTGTTCCGAGTGCGGCAACCCGGGGGGACTCCGGGGGTAGCGGGCAGCGCCCCCCCCCCGGGCAGGATCACCCGGAGCGGAGCCCCCGGTGAAGGTTCCCCCGGTGAAGGTTCCCCCGGTGACGGTTCTCCCGGTGAAGGTTCCCCTGGTGAAGGTTCCCCTGGTGCCCGCGGGGTCAGCGGGAGCTGGTGGAGCCGGATCGCGGCTGCGGGCGGGCGCGGGGCCAAGCCCCGGCCGAGCAGCCGGGGAAGGAACGGGCGGAGCGGGTCGGCAGCGAGGGGGGCTGCGAGTCCGATCCCCGGCGAGGGTCGGGGCCGGGGGTGTCCCCTCGCGGCGGGCGCGGCCCCTCGGCGCCCACCCAGGGGTGAAAGGCGGCGGCGTGGGCAGAGCGGCTGCGGACGGGGCAGCGTTTGGCCCGGGGGCTGGCGGTGGGGGAGCTGAGGGAGCTGGGGGGCACCGGCGGCGAGGGGGGCACCGGGGCAGCGGGCGGCGAGGGTCGGGGGGGCGGCAGGACGGCCGCGGGCAGGTGGCAGGGACAGACGGGGGGATGCGGGGCCCCCAGGTGACTCTTGAGCAGCTCCATCATGTCCTGCAGCTCCTGGCTGAGGTGCGAAACCTCCTGGTTGAGGTGGTTGATCTGGAAAGGGACACAGAGCAGTGAGCACTGGCCCATGTCCCCGGGGTTTTCAGGGACGTGCCCCCGCCTCTGGTCCCCACCACACCTCCTGGTTGAGCCTGCTGATATTCTGCTTTATCTCCTCTGTCTCCATCATGAGGGGTGGGCCGCCTGTGTCAGTCCCTGCTGGGGAGGACACATACAGTGGTCGAGTGTCCTGCCAAGCCTCCCAGCCCCAGGGCCAGCACTCTGGCCTTGCCGGGCAGCTGCTGGCAGTACCTGAGGTGGGAGAATCCCTTGCCACACTCGGCGGCCGGTCCATGTTGAAGCAGAAGGTTTGTGGCTCTGATGTCCCTCCGTCATCTTCAATCCCATCCACGACTCTAGAGCAGGAGGGGGTGAGGTTGTCTCTCCTCCCCCCCTCACCTCTCTGCCGCCATCTGAGCAGCCCCGCAACAGCGGGATGAGCCACCGGGGCATCCCGGCCGTACCTGGGACTGAGATCGGGCGGGCCGTGAGTGTGCAAGGAGGGGATGAGGAGCTTGGCCGGCCTCCTGCCCACGCCACCATCCCGCTCCAGGAGCCGGGTGTCCCGCCGGCACTGTGGAGAGGGGCTGCGGCCGCGGCTGCTACGGGCTGGGGAGTGGCAGTTGTGCCGCAGGGCTGAGACCTGGCACAGCTCATCGCCCAGCAGGCTGCTCAGGGAGCCACGGCGCACTGAGCTGCTCAGCGCGGGCAGCAGCAGCTTGCTGCGGGAGGTGCTGGCAGGCGACTGCTGGAAAACCTCGTCGGGCTCCTCCTCATCCTCCACAATGGAGGGAAGGGCCTTCTCTGGGGCAGCACCGCTCTCCGGACGAGGCTGCAGGCGGGCGGGAAGTAAGGACTGGTCCCAGGCACGGCCATCCCTGCCCCGTCCTCCCCCTCCCCGTCCTCCCTCATCGCCTCGGTAAGGGACGAACCTGTGGCGCCTGCGACAGCCTCGGGGACCGGGAGTAGCGGCAGAGCCCCTGCAGGGAGAGCAGACGGTACCGGTTCAGCGGCAGGAGGGACCCCCTGCACAGCTCCACAGGGACCAGCCACGGGCCCGCAGCCCCCCCAGCCTCTCAGTGCCCCCCTGGACAACCAAACCTTCCGTAGCCCCACACAGCAGCCTCAGTACCAGTCTCTGCTACCCCTCACCCGCTCTCCTTCCTCTGCTGCTGCCGTGTCAATGATGAGCTGCCCAACCTTGGCCTGAGTGTCCTGAGCCAGACTCAAGGCTGCACCTCAAATCCCAGCCCTGGCTTAGCCATCAGAGCACCAGCTCTGTCTGGAGTGTGCAGCCAGCTGGGGAGGGTGACGAAGGTGCACAACCTGGCGCACACTCCTGGCATTCTCCACTCTTTGTTTACATCCCTCCTGTGTTATGGACATGGTGGGTCTTGGTAGGGCTGTTGTGGACCTAAAGAATGACCTCCCACTCCACCTCCACCTGGCTCAGGGGGAAATTGGATACCAGCAAGATGCTCCGGAGGACCTCCAAGCCTCTCTCAGCAGAGCCGGGGGAGGAAAAGTGTGGCAGAGCCATTTCTGCAGCAGAACATCCTCCCAGTTGCTGGAGCCATCAGCATGACTAAACCCACAGCCCCCAGCTCCGTGCTGCACTCCGGGGGGCTTTGCCCTGGCTGTCTGTCCTGAGTGCCCCGAGTTCTCTTCAACCCCATTTCCAACCCTTCCATCTACCTCAGCCTCTTGCATTGCAAATGCTCTCTCTGCAAATTCCCTGGATTGTCCAGAGCCAGGACAGGACATACCTGCATGCCGAGGTGGCAGAGCTGCAGCCCCTGCCCCAGCCTTGGAGTCTGGGCACTGTGAGCGGGGAGCGCACAGACTCCCCTTCCATGGCCATGTGCAGCCCCAGCCCCAGGGCCACGAGGACAGGAAGGGGCTTGCGAAGGAGGACACGCACCCACCTCCATCTCGCTGCCCTCCCGCAGGTTGAAGGTCAGGTCCTGGTGGATGTCAGCTGTAAACTTGCTGGCGTACTCAGGATAGAGCTGCAGCACTTCACAGAGCCCCCGCAGCCCAATGTGCTGCAGGTCGCAGTAGGTCAGTGCCTTCACGTCCGCATTGGTCTTGATCACCTGGTCTGTGCTGCACAGGTCGGCTCCAATCAAATCCCCTTTGCCTGCAGGAGGGGACCAGGTGTGGGCTAGTGACACAGGCCCTGAGCCCCTCACTCTGCCGGGCAGCAGGAAGGGCTGGGGCAAAGCCCACGCCACCTGCCCTCACCCAAGATGGCCAGGACCACGTTGTCCTTCAGCACCTCGAGGGAGCCGGAGCAGACGAAGTAGTTGGCCTGCAATGCGTCACCCTGGCGCAGCAGATACTCCCCCGGGGCACAGAATGAGGTCTTGATGTGGAGCGAGAGGGAGCGGAGGCAGCCCCGGCTGGCCGTCTCAAAGATGGGCAGCTGCAGGATGTCCTTGTTGAGGTGCATGGCCACGTCCGCACGCAGCTCGTCGGGGAAGTCGTGCAGCAGCTGGGGAGAGCGGAGCCGGGGTCCTGGGTGCGAGGGGCCGGGAGCAGGGAGCAGCTTTTCTGCAGCCCGGCAGCCCCAGGGGACAGGTCTCTCTCCGGAGAGGGGAATCTTACTGCTGAGCTGCCCTGGTGTCGCAGCAGTGCCCAGCAGTCCCGGCTGCGGTAATCAGCTGCTTCTGCTCCATGTGCCAGTCCCACTCCCCATGATGGAATTTGCCCCAGACCTAGTCCCCCCAGCACCACTCACACAGCTGGTCCTGCCGGCCCCATGGCCCCCCCCTCCCCGCTGGGTGCAGGTCGGGGCTGGAGGAGGCTGGCCAAGCCCCACCAACCCCTCCTACCTCGTTAGCATCGATGCCGTTGTTCACCGACCAGGTGGTCTGGAAGTACTCCAGCATCCTCTGCTTGAGCTGCTGGGGCAGGTGATGGACGCGGATGAAGTCCTTGAGGTCCTTCATGCGGGTGTGGTAGAGCGAGCGGCGCGAGTACATGCGCTGGATGATGGCCGTGACATTGCCAAAGACAACGGCGTGCATCAGCGCTGGGGGCAGGAGGGCAGCGTCAGGCCCAGCGAGGGGCAGGTGGGGGCACAGCACGGGGGGACTGCTCCCCAAACCCCAGCCCAAGGCTGTCCCACGGGACACACACGCCCATCACCTCCCCCAGCACTCTGCCCGGGACACAATGCCCTGACAGCCCGAGGTGAGTGCCCTGCCCAGCCCCACTCCTGGCCTCACCCCCAATGAGCATGGTGCAGATGGAGAAGATCTTCTCGGTGTCGGTGTTGGCGCAGACGTTGCCGAAGCCCACGCTGGTCAGGCTGCTGAGGGTGAAGTAGAGGGAGGCGATGTAGGCGCTGCGGATGGAGGGGCCCCCCAATGAATTGTTGATGTAGGGAGCCTCCAGCCTCTTGCCCAGCTCATGCAGCCAACCTGCCAAGCACAGCCCGGGGTTAGCACTTACAGGAGCCAGCTTTGAGGGCTGCACCCCTGGCACCGCTGCCCCACAGCAGTGCTCACAGCAGCCCGCAGCACGGGGGGACTCTGGTGCTCCAAGTGTGCCTCCACCCCACACTCACCAATCTCCCAGGTGCGGGGGTCGTTGCTCTCCAGCTCCTTGCGGCCGATGACGTACCAGATGCAGGCCATCCAGTGCGCCAGCAGCGCAAACATGGACATGAGCAGCGTCAGCACCATGGCGCTGTACTGTGAGTACCGGTCCAGCTTCTGCAGCAGCCGCAGCAGCCGCAGCAGCCGCACCGTCTTCAGCAGATGAACCAGCGAGGTCTGGGGGGCAGGCAGGAAGGTGAACCTGGTGGAGCTGCAGGCAGGGACAAGAAGGGACCCCAACACCACCCCCAGTGCAGGAACCCTTTGCCACCTCCACAGCTGCCAGGAGGGTCGTGTGCTTCAGGGCAGGCCAGAGGCAGCTCACACCCAAGCAGCCTTGCACCCCTGTGCCCAACACCCAGCAGGCAGCCAGAGTCAGGGCTTGTCAGGACATCAAATATCCCCAGGAGATGTGGGTATTGGAGAGGGGCAGGGAGGTGGGCAGCAGCTTTGCTGTCAAAGGTTGCGTTGGTGCCAGCGGCACTCACCACGGTCACATTGAAGATGTAGAGCAGATCGAAGGGCAGAGCAGCAATCAGATCCACGAAGAACCAGGTGGCCACGTAATGGATGCAGATGGAGCGTGGGTCATACACAACCTGGCCTGACTGGCTCACGTATGTTGTCCGGAAGTTCAGGATGATATCTGCCCAGGAGAGCAGGACCAGCCCTCACCACCCCTTCTGTGGCTGGCAGAGCTGAGCCAGGGTCCTCAGCCAACATCAGTCTCACTTCTGGTGTGCTCAGGACCAACAGCGGGGGCATAGCAATCCCAACCCCCCTCTCCATCACCTCTCATCCCTGCCCCACTGTATCCTCTGTCCTGGATCAGTGCTCAGCCCCACACACAGACCTACCCAGGATGAAGAGCATCTCTACGGCGATGTCACTGACAATGGTGCTGCGAGCAGCTGAGAGACTGTCCTCTGTGCCCGTGAAGCAGACATTGTAGGGGACAGTGATAGCCACGTAGAAGGTGGCCAGCAGGATCAACCAGTCCCAGAGTGCCTTGAAGATGCTGTAGTGGAGCAGGATGAAGCGGGACTTCTGTACTGAGGCCACCTTGTACTCGGGGATGGACGGCTTGTTCTCAAACACGTTCTGCAGGAGCAAGCGTGAGGGGGGTACGTGGATGGTGCAGGGGCCATCCCACACAAGGGGTGAGGGCCACCACAGCCACCCCTCCTCCTGAGTCCTGCCAACCAGATGGCACCCCCTGATGCCAGGGTGATGGACACCCTTTCCCTGCACTGAGGTCACCCTCAGAGATGGGCACAGAATGCCCGATTACAGCACATCAATTAACGTGATGTCATTGCTACTAACAGTAATCCCCTGGCAATGTCAACTGCTGCCTGGAACCATCTCAGGTGCCAATTCACATGCTGGGGCAGAGGAGGGCAGACCCAGGGCCATCCCACTCAAATCCCCAAAATTCAAGACTGGTTCACTGATATCATTTGCCTGCTCATCAGCTCTGGGGCCCAGCAGCTGTCAGATCCTCTCTCTGGCCCCACAACTGCAGGTGGTGCCCAAGGACCCTGTACTGGGCACAGCAGCCATGTGAAGGGGCTGGCACAGGACTGACTCTAGTCCCTGTCCCATCTGGCAGCTCCACAGCTCTGGCACCCTGGTAACGGTGCTCCCCAGAGCCGGTATGGCTGTGCTCAGAGCCAGCACTGGGGTTTCCTGACAGTGAGTGTGTGAGGAGAGGCACAGCTCTGCCAGAGCTGCTAGGTCTGCACAGCAAGCTCTGGGCACCCACAGGGTTCTCCTGCTGCCAACCAAACACATGTGCAGCCTGGCTACAGTGTGGCTGCCAGAGCTTGGGGGCATTTCAGCGCTTGGCAGGCCAGGGAGGGATGTGCACAGGAACATCATCCCAGTGAGGCTCTGCTGGGGGCTGCTCTCAGGAGAGCTGCTGCACTGCCAGTTCACCACAGCCCCAGAATGGGGGGCACAGGCAGAACTGAGGGTACCCCAGGTCCTTACACGGTTGATTTTCATCTCGCCACGGTCCCTCCGGACAAACTGGCTGCTGAGCCGGTGCAGCATGGTCCGGCCCTGCCTCCGTGCAGCCCGCAGGTGTGAGTTCCCAGGCTTCTTGCTCCTCTGCTTGTCCCTCTTCTGTTTCTCTGCAGTGGACAAGGCATGCTGAGTCAGTGGGAGTGCTGTGCCATGGGTGTATGTGGCAGGCAGGACCCACCAGGGAACAGGGAAACCTTTTGTCACATCCCCACTGCACACATTGTTCCCTGAATCCCACCCCTGTTCTGTAGCCATGGCTCACCCTCCTTCTTGTCACCCGGGTGGCTCCTGCCCCGGCTCTCTGTGATGTCCTTGAAGGAGAAGAGAAAGAGCACCACCTCCCCTTTTTCATTCTTGATGGGCATGATGTCCAGCAGGCACCAGAAGGCAGCTCCTGGGTGGAGGAGAGAGTTGGTGAAGGCAGGGCAGCCTCCCCACCACTCAGCAGCTTCACCCCAGGGCCATGACAGGGCTGAATCTCAGCTGGAGCTGTGCCCCAGGTGCCACTCACCACTCTTCTTGTAGAAGCAGACCTCGGTCTGGTACTCCTGCCTGCTGTCCAGCGCTTTCTCGATGCTCTGCAGGATGGGCTCGCTGGTCTCAGCCCCGCAGAGGAAGCGGCAGCTGCAGTTCTTCTGCATGACCTCGGTGCGGGCAAAGCCGGTGAGGTCGCAGAAGCCATCAGAGCAGTAGACGATGGGGAAGCCACAGCGGCCCTGTGCGTTTGCCAGGATGAAGTTGCTGTCTGAAAGGAGACAGAGCTGCCCCCGAGGTCTTGGGGCCACCTCAGGGGGCACAAACTGCAGCCCAGCACTCCCAGCCCCCACGTGTCCCCGTGGGAAGTGGAGCCAGATCTCCATCTGGTTGCTGGCTGCCCCTAGCTGCTCCCAGAGCTTGCTCATCCCCTGTCCTGCTGCCCCCAAGGCCCCAGCCTGGGCAGGACCCCAGCCCCATGTACTGGAAGGGGAAGGAGCCTGAATCCATCTTCCGGCCCCCATCACCCACGAGAGGCAGCTCACACCTCCCCCTCGCCATCTGCCACTCCAGCTCTGCCAGGGCTCAGGGAGCTTAGTGGGAGCAGCAGCTCCTGGCTGGGCACATCCAGTCCAGGGGTGCCCAGCTGTGGTGCTGAGATCCCCAGAGGTGTGGGGTGCTGGGACACCAGCTGAGAGGGTGGGAGAAAAGCTGTGAGCCTGTGGGAAGTCAAAGGCCAGTGCCCAGCTGGCATGAGCCAGAGGTGAACTACAGCGTCCTCAGCCTCTGAGGAGCACACAGCCTCCCCAGCATCACCAGCCCCGGCAGGGAGGTGGCACCAGCCACAGGAAAGCTGTCGCCAGCCCCATGCCCTGCCCAATCACAGAACAGCTGTTCTGCTCCACAGCCCCCAGCAGTAGCCCCTGCCCCACAGCACCAGGGAGACAGATGGGCTCACGTTAGCAGGGTGCCAAGGAAGCGGGTGTGCAGCTGGCATGGGCTGCGATGGAACCCAGCGTGGGCAGACCAGGGTATTCCCAGCCCCAAAATGGTCTCTGGTGGTGGGTCCCCAGCACAGGACCCTTGCATCACACAGCTGGGATGGGGTAGATGTGCTCTGCCCCCATCTCACAGAAGAAAGGAGCCCACAGTGATGCCAGCACCTGCACACCTTGGGCAGAGTGGTGCCAGGGCAAGGCAGATGCAACAAGACGCTGTGGGAGGGAGGGGAGGCAACGATGACTGCAGGCAGCCCTGGCCAACAGGGGTGCCGTGGGGCCACCACAGCACAGCTCAGCCCAGGATTAGCTCGGAGAAGCAAAAATAGCCTGAAGCTGTGACTAAGGCCAGATTTTGGCTCTGGGAAGCTGGGATTATGGTGATATTCAGGATGTGTTATTAGAACAGAAAACAAGGGTTTGTATTAGGGAGTGGCTCACTGAGCTGGAGGATGTGGCCCTGGGAGGCTTGGCAGTCCTCAGCCATGGTGGCCAGTGTGCCTGGCCGGGTGCTTCGGGGCCCAGAGCAGCGGCTGCCCGGGAGAGGCAGGGTTAACTCCCCACTGGCTATCACTGCGCTAAACCCCTCTCCATGGCAGATAAAGCCGATAAGAGGCACATCAAACCCGCAAAGCCCCACACTGTTTAAAAGTGCCCGGAGGCAGCTGGGCAGCTTTGGACAGGGGACTGCCAGGGCACTGGGGGCAAAGCCAGGCTCTCCGGGGCAAATTCCCAAGGCTTTGGTCGTGGTGTTGCAGGCAGCTTCCCGGGGGACTCTTCCCTCGGAGAGCCAGATCCAGGAGCTCTGCCCCTCCAGAGGGACAGTGGGATCACCATCACGAGGCACATGTGGCTCTGCCCCGTCACCTCCAGGTGCAGCGTGTTCGGAGTCGGGGAAGAGAGACTTCTCACACATTGGAACCCCGAAGGTAACATCCCAAAGCCCAGATCCCCTGGGCAAACGACCCCCTGAGCCACCAGGGCTGCCCCGTGTCACTCCAGGCCAGAAGACACCTCAGCATTGCAGCAACCGCATGCCCCAGGATGCTTCAAGTGCCCTGAGAGGTGCTTGCAGGCTCCCAGTGCCATCTTCATGCCAGTTGCTCCTAGCAAGGGAGGAGATGCTTAGCCATGCTGGCAGCTGGCCCGAGAGACACCTGCTCCAGGTGTTTTTGAAGGGAAGCTGAGGTCAGTCCTGAACACGCCCCGTCCCCAGGTGGCTGCATGGTGCCAGCAGTGCTGGAGCTAGCATGTGGTGCCCGCACATCACCCATCCTAGCTTCAATCCATCCCAACTTCAACCCATCCCAGCTTCAATCCATCCCGGCCCCGGCACATGGACACGGAGAGGAACTCAGCGGCCGGGGACACGGGCACCACTCGGGCATGGGACGAGGCAGCGCGGGGGCCCGGGAATCTCGGGTCAGCGCGGGCGTGTTGAGACCGACCGTGTCCTCTTCTCATCTCCCTCGTCCCACCCGGGGCCCCGCGCGCCCCTCCCGCCGGCACCGGGATCTGTCCCTGGTGCTGAGCGCGGCTGCGGCGACACCGAGCGGCACCGGCGGCGGGAGAGGGGAGAGCATCGCGGGGGCGGCCTGGGACACGGACACGGGGAGTTCCGGAGCACCGAGCCCAGATACGGGACGGTCCCCGGACAGCGCGTTGGTGGCCGCGCCCGGCCGAGCCGCGGGGTCTGCGGGGCCGGGCCGGGCCCTGTCCCGTTCGCCGTCTCCTGCGGGCCAGCGGCTTCCCTCACACGGTTTCCCCCCCACCGCCGCCGCCACGGCCCCTCCCCGGTCCCGTCCCAGCCCTACGTGTGCCATCGAAGCGGGTGGCGATGGTGTCCAGGAAGGTGTTCTGCGGCGCCAGCAGCCCCTTCATCACCGGCATCGTCCCGCCCGACCGGCCGCCCACCGCGAGGTTGCGGCGGCGGGGCTGCCTCCGCCGCCCCCGGCCCCTCCGCAGCGCCGCAGGCTGATCCCGGCCCGCCCGGGGCTCCCGCCCCGCCCCCGCCCCGCCCCGGTACCGGGAGGGGCCTCGGCACCGTCGAGCACCGTCCCCCGCCCGCGGGCAGGGCAAGCTGGCCCGGGAGGGCACTGGCTTGGTGGCGTCGGCACCTGCTTGGCACCGGAGCCGCCGTACCGGGAGGTACCGTGACCCGCTCGGCCACGGGAGCCGCTCACCCCCAGCCCTCCCGGGCCCACGGGGGCTGCAGGAGGAGCAGGAGCCGCCGCACCTCGGTTAACCTCTGTCCCGGTACCGCACCCAGGCAGCCGGTCCCGCGCACGCCGCGGTGCAGGCGCCGCAAATGAGCCCGGTCCAAGCCCCGCAGAGGAAGGCGCTGCTCCGGCAGCTGCCCCGGCGCTGAGCTGAGCCCGCCCGCCCGCTCCCCACAGAAACAACAGAGCCGGGTGACATCAGGCTATCATTTATTGTAAAAGGCCGCGGTGCCCGCGGTGCCCTGAGCAGGCTGGGCCAGGGCCAGGGCTGGGAGCAGGTATCTAAAAGTGCTATTTACACTTCAGAGCTCCGGCTGTGTGTCCCCGGAGTCCATCCTGCCTGGGATCCCCCCTCTGTCCCGCTGCCCCATCCCATTCAGTAAAAGCTCCTTGCAGCTCCCTGGGCCTGGCTCGTGCTCAGGTCCTTCCCTGAGTGTCCCTGGCACTCCCTGGGGCCGGCAGGACTGCTGTCAGCACCTCGCGGTACCGCTGTCGCCTGAGCGTCCGTGCCCCCAGGGCAGCCCAGCGAGTCGTGGCAGGTGGTGTCAGGGTGCTGCCCGCGCTTGCCCATTGTGAGGATGCCCGCGGCGTGGTTGCCGGAGCCATGGAGCAGGCGGTAGAGCCGGCTCTGAAAGGCCAGGGGGACGCTCTTCCTCTTGCCCAGTGTGAGGATGCCGGTGGCGTGGTTGCCCATGCCGTGCAGGAGGTCGAAGACACGGCAGGAGCAGGTCTTCTGCCGGCAGCAGTGGGGCAGGGTCTGCCGGGCAGCAGCCAGGGAGCAGAAGAGGAGCAGGAGCAGGAGGCAGGCAGCTCTCCGGGGCTGCTGGAGCGACGGAGAGCATCAGTGCAGGGCAGCGACAGGGCAGAGAGAGGGCGACGGCACAGCCCCAGTTCTGCCCCCTCTGCTGTGCTCACTGGTGTTTCAACTCCCCTCTGCCCTGGTTGTTGCCGCAGGGGCCCAGCCCCACACCTGAGGTGCACCTGGAGCATCAATCATCCTTCGGTGCCCTGGGGCACAGCCAGCACCCTCACCTGTGTTCCAACCAGCAGCCAGATGTGGGGGTGTCCCCACTGCACCCCTGCTCCAGCACACAGCAACTGTGGCAAACACCCTCCTCCCGCTGTCCAGTGCCATGGGACAAGCAGTGAAAGCACCCATGCTGCAGGCATTGAACACCCAGCTCCCGCCCAAGAACTCCCCTCATCAGCTGCTGGCTACGGTCAGGGACTCCCGGGGATTTGCTGCACACTCAGAGCTTCCCAAGAAACTGGCCAGGCCCTCCCGCAGCCCCAGCCCTACATTCCGACTTCCCACCCATCGCTGTTCTCTTGTCCCCAGGGGCTGCAGCACCCCAGCCCCACCTTGGTGTTGGGCACCTCCATCCTTCTTGGGGTCTTCAGGCGGCCAAGCGGCTCTGGGGCATGTCCCATCGGGCAGCCGACAGCACAGCACCCTGCACTGCCACTGCCAATTTATAGGGCCCAGCACAATAGGGCTGCCAAAAATAACGCTGGGGCAGCGGGAGTGACCGGTCTCTGGGAGACATGGGAGCGCTGTGGCCGGTAGCCCGGAGACCATCCAGGCCTTTCCCCTCATTTGCAGCTCCCCATTGTGTGGCTACTCTCTGGACGGGGTGCCTGGCACTAATGAGGCCATAATTGCCCATGGGACGCGCTGCTGGCTGGCACAAAGGGGCTGAAGGTCAGCGCTGGCCAGCTCCGGCTGCAGCGCAGTGCGTGGGGCTGCTGCTCAGAGCCCCATTAGGCTAATTAATCCCCTGAACAAAGGGGTGTCAGCAGCTGTACAGCTCCCTGACTGACGTGGGGAGCCGTCACCCTGCGCTTGGCTGGTGCCAGGGAGGGATAGTGCCACCAGAGTACTGCCACCCTCCATCCCCTTTGGTGACACTGTCCCACCTTGGTCCTGTGCTGGAACGGAGGGAGCCACAGAGTACCAGAGAGGGTCTTGCACTCTTTATAACGCTCCACAACCCCAGACACCTCCAGTCTTTGCTTGTGCTGGAACTCCGTTGCCCTGGGGGATGAACCCAAACATTTCCCTGATGCCAGAAGCCACAACTGCTGTTCAGTGACACCCTGGCTCCACATCTGCTGCAGCAGAGAGCCTTCCAGCCCCTCTGCATAGTAGGGACCCCAAGGACGCTATGGAGGTGACAGGACCAGCCAGGACCCTTCCTGCCAGCCAGCTTTTCCCCAGGGCTAGTGAAGGCAAATCCTGCAGCCCTGGGGAGGGTGGGCAGGAGCCCAGACCTGAGGCTGCTTTTCCAAGTGGCATCTGGCACAGCAGGCTGGGGTTACATGCACATGGGCACTGCGGTACCAGCATCCCCACTGGCCTCAGGGCAGAGTACTGGCTCCAGAAGCAGCCAGAGGGGATGGGTGAGTCCTCTGAGAGCTTGGCAAGGCAAGTGGGAGCCCGGACATCTCTCCCCAGCCTCTCCACTGAGTTCTGGTGCAAGCCCCTCAACACCCAGCCTCACACACATTCCCCAGGCAGGCTGGGGCTCTCTGCTCCTGGCCCCTGTGGCCAGGGGTGCTCAGTCTGGGCCCCTGAGCCCCAGACCGGGGTCAGCAGGACGCTGTGTCTCCACCTCCATCTGTCTCAGGGATGGGCTCCAGAGGGGCACGCAGCCGGGAGGGCTCTGGAGAGGCTGATCCATTCCTGCCAATGCCGCAGGACTGTCCCGCATTGTGGATTTGCCACAGGTTGTCCAGTGCCTCTGCCTTAGCATGCTTGAGGAGGTCAGCCTGGCCCTGTGGGGAGGAGATGTTGGGGGGGGTGTTAGGGTGGAGGCAGGAGGGTGAGGGGGCAGGGCAGGGCAGGTGTGTCCCCACAGCCCTTGCCCCTCACCTTGAGGACAGTGATGTTCCAGGCGAAGCTCTCCAGTGCCTTCTGCAGCTTGCGGCCCCGCAGCCCCTCCTTGGTCTCGATGCGGTGCAGCTCCTTGTGGAAATCCATCCCTGCATTGATGGGAGAGCCCCTCAGTG
Source organism: Lanius collurio (assembly GCA_020086605.1). Taxonomy (NCBI): domain Eukaryota; kingdom Metazoa; phylum Chordata; class Aves; order Passeriformes; family Laniidae; genus Lanius; species Lanius collurio. Next base: position 1,053,645 of record JACBWW010000091.1, on the reverse strand, counting down.
GGTGCAGGGGTGCTGGCACAGGGACAGCCACCACCCACGACCAACAAGGACCAAGCCAGAGGGACACCCTTTGCCCACCATGGGGTTGCAGGCTGGATGGGCTCCCCACTGCCCCAGCAGCCCTAAGATTCCTCCATGTCTCGAATGATGGGCCAAAGGAGCCCCCAACGCCCCAGCACCACAGTCAGCCGGAGCCTGTGGCCATTCTGGACTCAGGAGAACATGAGGTTCAGAAGGGCAGTGAAGACAGAAGGGCAGAGGCACAACTCTTGCACTCCATGGCTCATCTTGGGGGGGACTCGGAGCAGGGCCACCAGGCCCCCCCATGAGAGCGCGGAACCCATCACCGTGCGCCACGTGTCGTCCTCGTGAGTGGGTGCTATATTTACCCCTCCTGACGCAGCACCGGCTCTGGGCCCACGCGAGGGCTCCCACGCAGCTCGCTCGCCCTCACGCTGCCAATCAGCTCGCCCACGGCCCCACGCCCCCGCCACAGCCCGCAGCTCCCCGGACCCCCAGCTCCCGCCAGCAAGGTACTGGCCATGCTGGCACCACAGGGGCTTGTCCACAGCGTGGCCAGGATGAAAGTGGAGACAAGCAGCACTAGGGCATGGGGGTGGGGGCTGCAGCCGCCAAATTGCCTACAAGCACCCCGAGGGGCTGCACATCCCCCTTTGCCCTGCAGCACAGCAGCCAGAGCCGTACAGGAGGGCACAGCACCAACCTGTGCTCTGCAGCTCATGCCCCACTGCTCCAATCCCCCAGTGCTCACAGCAGTGGCAGAGCTGAAAGCCAAGAGCTCGGGGAGATTTCCGTCTGCCGCGTAGGCAGGGAACAAACACGGCTGCTGGCAGCAAGGCTGGCATGGCAGGGACAGCAGAGCAGGGCTCCCTCCTTCTTCCCCAGCCCCTCCAGCGGCTGACACTCTCCCAGCCCCATGGGGAACCCACAGAAGCCCCTGGAGCTGGTGGGGCTATCCCTGTGGGGTCCCAGCCAACAGAGGGGCCATGCAGCCATTGAGGCTGGAGTGGGGCCAGAGGTCCCAGGCAGCTGCCGGAATGGGGGCAACTACGGGGAGGACCAGGGCAGGCAGCAGCAGCACCTGCTTGTGTGGGTTCTGCCATGTGTTTAGGAAGTCTTAACACTCAGTTGCCATTTCTGCCGTCAGCCCCAGCCTGTTATTTCTGGCACTAATTATGTTCTGGCGTTTGACAGCTAATGACTCTTCCCCGCTTCCTCATCAGCCTCCCCCACTCTGCTTGCTCCCTACCACACAGCTCTGCAGCCCACCCACCCACACCCTGCCCCAGTGCAGAAAGCCCTGAGCCCCAGGTCCACAGCCAGAGCCACACTGGAGCTGGGGCTGCCCTCTGGGACCCACCTGCCTGCTGCGCCTGGATGAGCTTCCCATACACCGCGTCAGCAGACTCGATCAGTGTCCGGCTAGTCTGGATCATCTGGGGAGAGGCACAGCATGAGGAGCTGGGCAGCCCCAGCCCTTTGCCCCCTGGCCAAGTGGATGGGGACATGGGGCTCATCACGGGCTGCCCCCTGCACCAGCACAGTGCCTGGGGTCTGGCCCTCCCCACCTCACCACACATGGCCAGGTATGGCGTGACCAGCACCCAGCCAGTGGCCAGGTTCCCTTCAACACAAAAGAAGGAAGCAGCTCCGGCTGTAGCTATTTATGGGATTTCTCCCACCTGGTGGGACCGGGCAAGGGACAGAGAGTGCAGGCACAGGGTGGGGGCTACAGCATCCCAGAGTCAGACTGAGCTGGGCAAGCCTGTGTCTTGGCAAGACTCCTCCCTGGGCAGCCCTCATGCAGCCCCCTGCCCGCTCACCTTCCCCTGCCCCAGGATGAGTACAGTGAGCTTGGGGTCTCCTGTCCTTGGCAGGGTGCTGGTCCCAGTGTCACTGATCCCAAGGAGCCTCCCCAAGGCGCCGAGCCCCGGCAGGATGGCACTTACCGTCTCGTAGGCAGTGAGGACCTTGCGCAGCAGGTCGGGGATGGGGCCCTGGGCCTCCATGGGGGGGTACTGCTCTGCCAGGTTGAGGGTGACGCTGGGTGCGCTGTCACTGTGCAGCAGCCATGTGGACACCGTCAGGATGCACTGCTTCATGTTGGCGGCGGGTGTCAGCCCACACAGCTCCTTGAAGGAGACCAACGCATTCTGCAGGCAGTGACCAGTGTCAGCAGTTCAGCTGGGAGGACCCCCAGGAGCCCCCTGCCACTGGAATATCCCCATTTCCCACAGCTCTCTGCTTCAGGTAAGGTTTCTTGCTCACGTCCCCCAGGAAAAGGGGGACACCTAGGCTCCCCACCACTCTCAGCCCAGCCCCATCCTCCCCTGCAGAAACCAGGCCCTGCAGTGCCTCTGCAGGGTCCATACCTGTACATTCTCCCGCAGGTCAGTGGCCTCCCGCAGCGGCTGGGTGGCCGTCCGGAAGACCTCATCGATGGCTTTGATGCCAGTGGCCTTGGTGGAAGTGTACTCCCGCACACGGCGGCCCCGGCGCCCTGCCAGCCCCCGGCGGTGCCCCTTGCCCCCACCACGGCGGTCAGTAATGGCCACATGCACAAAGAGGGTGGCGTGGGGCAGGGGCTCACCAGCCAGCGACTGGAGGGGGACATGGCGGTAGCCAGGCTGCAGGCACTCAAAGGGGATGGTGTACTGGGCAATGAACTCGTCCCCAATGTAGTCATCATCCAGCACAACGAAACGCAGGACGGCCAGCTCCGGCAGGTTGATCTGGAACTCCAGGCTCTCGTCGAAGATGGGGTTGTCCCCGCTCTGCAGGGCTGTCTTGGTGCGGTGCTCAGCACAATCGGCTGGGATGCCGTGGATTTCAGCACAGACATAGGGCTCCACAACCTCCCCCTTGGCCCCCGAGCCCTTGGGCTTGGGCAGGTTCTGCCCGCTGATGACCTTAAGGTGTAGGAGCTGGGCAGGCACACCAGGCAGGGAGTCCTTGGCGTTGGCACTGAAGTAGGAGACCTCCTCCCGCATGATGGCCGGGCGGAGGACGTAGCCACAGGCCCCATTCTGCCGGAACCAGCCCACATTCAGGTCCATCATGAGCCCTGGTGTCTGGTAGTTCATAGCCACCATCTGGCAGCCACACTTCCAGAAATCCTGAGGGTTCATGTTGCTGGCATCGATGCGCATGGGGCTGGGGTAGATGCGGGAGAGGAACCGCTTGTTGTAGCTGACCAGCTCAGCCGGGCACTCGTTGGCGAAGCGGCCTGCCTCCACCTCACTGAAGGAGCACATCTCCCAGTAGCGCTGCCCACGTCGTGAGCTCTCAAAGTCCTGGAAGGGGACTGCCTGGCAGAGGCTCACCAGCTCTGAGAGCTCACGGCTGAGGCGCACCCGCCTCAGGCCACCTCCCTCGGGTGCCTCCTGGTCCTCCTGGCCCAGTCGCCGCGCCAGCTCCCAGCCTTCCTCCTCATCCGACACCTCCCCCTCACTGTCCTCACAGCTGGGCGGCAGCTTCTTGCCCTTGATGAGGATGCGGCCCTTGAGCTCCTCTGGGGAGGGCAGGTAGGACGCCACCGGGTTGGGGGGCTCCAGGTACAGCTTCTCCCCCAGCGTCTTGCGCAGGCACTGGGCAGCGAGTCGCTGCTGGGGGGCCGAGCAGCGCACCACCAGGCAGAGGATGAGGGGGTAGGCGGAGGCAGTGAAGGCGTGCTGGTCAATCAGCCCCACCACGGCACGGAAGGGCACACAGGAGGCAGCTGAGGGGCTGGTGTAGACCACGGGCTCACCCTCAGGGCCATCCCACAGCACCAGCTCGATACTGCGGCAGCCCAGGCCCAGGGCACTGATGTAGCCACTGATGTCTGAGCGGCCCCAGAAGTTGTCCTCCAGCAGGCAGGCGCTGTGGGCAGAGCTAATGTAGTAGTGGGAGAGGGGCTGTGCCATGTCCTGGCAGACCTTGCGGTGCTGCGGGTCAAAGATGGAGCAGTCAGCAGAGAGCAGGTAACGTGTGAAGCCATCGATGGCCAGGTAGCCCTTCTCCCGGCCCTCCTTGGAGGGTTCATACTTGCTGATGATCTCCAAGCACTTCTCCTCCGTCACCCCCTCCATGCCCTGCTCCACCTCCAGGAACATCAGCAGGTCCTTCACACCCAGGTATTCCTTGTTGCTGGAGAACTGGACCAGCAGGAAAAAGATCTCAGGGCGGGTGCAGAGCTCGCAGTATGCCTCTACGAAGAGGTCACAGGCCACCTCCATGCCGGGGCGCTCGCTGGCCTTCTGCAGTTCCTTGAACTTCAGCTCAATAGTGGATGTCTTCATGCCAGGGTTGAGTGCTTTGATCAGCTGCACAGCCCGGGACACGGGGATGCGGCCAGACTTCTCCAGGTCAGCAAGGTCGAAGACGGAGGAGATCCAGGACGTCCGGAGGCTGGGGTGGCTGGTCCCAGGTGCCTCAGGGCTGTGCTTCCCGTAGGACACCAGATACCGCAGCCCCATCACCCAGGCACTCACCACATCTGCTGAGCTGGCCACCAGGTCCAGGGACTCGTAGTTGTCTCCATAGATGATGGAGAAGGCGCACTCATCCGGGAACTGGTCGGAGAGGCCATTGCTGCGCAGGACAGGCGTCTTCTTGCCCACACGCACCTCTTTGACTGATTTGATCTCAATCTTGGCCTTCTCCGAGTCCTTCTTGGAGGGCTCCCAGCGCACGGAGCGCATGTCAGCATCCAGCACGAAGAAGCGGCTGTACATGCGGGAGTTGGAGCGCACCTTCTTCAGCTCACAGCCCTCCAGCATGAGGGAGATGCAGGCAGCTGTGCTGTTGATCTTGCGGTCATTGGGCATGGAGCTGAAGGACACTGTCTTCTTCTTCTGTGGCAGCCGCTGTCGGGAGCCATCCTGCCAGGGTGGGAAAGGGGCAGAGCCATCAGGGACAGACAGGCAGCACAAGCCCCACCAGCTCCCAGCACCCTCCAGTCCCACAGTCCCCCTGTCCCAGTCCAAAGCAGAGTAGAGCACTGCCTCAGGGTGCCCCAGCACCACGCCAAGCCCAGTCCACTCCAGTCCGCCCCTCTCCTGGGGGCTGGAAGCCAGCTCCAGTCCTGGCTTCCCTCACAGCTCACTGCCTGGCTTATTTTAACTCTGCTTTCCTTCCTTCCTTCCTGCTCCTGGCCCTGAGCTGGATCCTTCCCCACTGCTCGCTCACCCTCACAGGCACAGCCATGTGCCAGCAGCCCAGCACAGCCCCTGTCTCCCCGGCCTGGGGACACCAGAGGAAAACAGATGCCTGGCATGAGAGGCATAAGCAGAGCTGCTCCTAGGGAGCCCAAGACAGACTCCCCCACACTCTTCTCTGAGGAGTGGGGCAGGACAGCCACTGCCATGTGCTGGGGATGACCACGGCCACGGCTCTGTCCCACAGAGCACAGGGTCACGAGAGCATGGGCTGTGTGCTGCCAGCACCTCATGCCCACACTCTGTCCTGCCTCACTACAGGGAGGGGGGACCCAGCTGCCACGGGGCTGGCAGGGGATGAGGGGGAACAGCAGGGCCAGGAGTGTATTATGGGATGGATTTCATTAAGTAGCACAGTAGGAGGAGATTTAATCCACTTCTTCAAGATTATGGTGAGTCATGTCTAATCTGGTGGTGTCTCTGTCAGAGGCAGGTCCTGCTCAGCTGCCCAGGTTGGAGGTGAGGGGTTGATCCCCTCCAGCGCCCCAAGAGCCTCCACAGCTCCCGCTTGGGGCTGTGCCTGGGCAAGCACATCCCGTGCCTGATCCTGGAGGGTCAGGATCTGTCCTACGGGGCCAGGCAGCCACAGCCAAGGGCATTCGGGATAGGTTGCACAGATGAATGTACAATTTCCCCAGGTAATGGGGAATCCTCCGGGGATACTCGAGACACGACGGCCCAGGGAAGGAGGAACCAGCACCAGCCCTCAGCCCCCTTAGAGCCAGGCATATCCTACTATCCTGGAGCTCGGATGTGGGAGCTGTTTGCATCCTCTCGCTGCCAGATTGCTCCAGGGAGCTGGCCGAGCTCCAAGACCCCGCCTCGGTGCCAGCCATCCCGGGTCGGCAGGGGCTCAGCAGCAGGTCACGCCACCGGCCAGCCCTGTGGGGAAGCACTCGATGCCGGAGCTTCCTGCAAGCTGCAATCTGAGCGCCCCACTGTGGGGCAGCCACGACCCCCACCCCGCCGCGGGGCGATGGGCACCGAGGGCTGCAGCTCCTGCCCCCGGCGGGACCCCCGCATCTCTGCAGGCCCGCTCCCCGCCCGGCGCACCCACCCCGGGCGGCTCCGCACCGGGCCCCACAGCTGAAAACAGGAAATCCATCCGGAAAGGAAACACGGGCGGGGGGCCTGCGTGCACCCAGCGCCAGAGACCTGCTTCCAGCTGTGCCCACGGCAGGCAGCCACACACACCCCACCGGCACCAGCCCCGCTGGTCCCCCGACCACCCCGGCTCAGAGCGACAGCCCGAACGCCCTCCCTGCAGACCCCCACCCTCCCAGGCTTGGATAGGGGAGGGGATGCCCGCTGCAGCACTTTGGGGTGCAGATGTGTGGCACAGACCCAAGAGAGCCCTAAAGCACCACAGGTTCTGCTTCTCCCTCTGCACGGCCAAGCAGCGAGCAGGGGACAGTGGGTGCAAGGAGCCTCCCGTCTGCAGCTGCCCTACGCTCCTCAGTGCGGCCTGGGCACCGGCAGGGAACAGCCGCTGCTCCCTGGCAGCCCCTTCACAGGCTGTTCCAGGTACTCCTCAACACTGGGGTCACTCCACGAAGTGCTGGACAAGGCGCGGCAGGAGCAGCACAGGCAGGTGACGAGTAAGGCAGCAGTGGAGCCGGGAGGACATGGGGCCCATGGCCATGGCAGCACGGAACACCTCCAGACAGAGGGCAGAGCTCCGGCCGGAGCAGGGATCCTGCTCACTGTGCCACCAAGCTGGCAGGGAGTAGGCAGGCTCTGTAGAGCAAAGCACCGACCACGATGCCAGTTGGTGAGCGTGGGCTGGGCACGGAGGGCATGTCCCAGCCCAGCTCTGCAGCATGTGTTAAGCATCTCTTCAGCCAATTATCTCCTGCATTATTGACCTGGTGAGCGCTGATGCCCTAATCTCAGCCTTCACGTGACGGTCACCGTTACTGGCCACGTAACCCACTCTCAAAGTACGGGATGGAGAAGGGCCCATCAGTCGTCCCTCCCCTCCCTTTATCCCCCATCCCGGCCGCGATGTGACTCATCTGCAGCTGAATTCCCCAGGTCCCGGCTCTCCCCATTCATTACCCCTATCCCAGGCTGGGCAGCGTGGGCGGGGGTGCAGGCAGGCAGCAGCCCCGGAGCTGAGGCATTGGGAGACCAGGCACAGTCAGGGCTTTTTCACCGTCGTTTGTTCCCTGCCAAGAAGAGAGCGACTGACACATCCACTCCCCGCGGCACCAGCTGCCACTCCCCAGCGAGGGGCCATGGAGTCAGATCCCAGCAGAGACACCACACAGCTCCTGGGGCTGGCGCACGATGGGAAGGGGGCTCAGGGGACAGAGCAGCAAGGCGCTAGAGAAGGGACACCTCCTGCAGCAGGGAAGAACAGATCCAATACTCCTAAGTCCCTCTCCAGCATCCCTCCAGCCCACGGGACCACCAGCCCCCTTCCCTTTCAGCGTGGGAAGAAAGAAGGGAGCAGGTCCTCTAGCCAGGTCACAGGGACACTGCAGGGGATAGCTCGGGACCCCACTGCCTCAGGCCCCTCGTCTCCACGCAGCTAGTGAGTCGCACTTTCAGATTCACTCCTCCAGCCTTTTCTGGAAATCCCAAAAAAATAACAGAGCTGGCAGCTCTTTCCACATGTGCCTCCAGTGCCACTCAGGCCCCGGATGGACTCGGACATGCACAACAGATGAGCACAAGCTGGGGATACTGTCCGGGTCTGACCTCCCCCCGGGCCAGCGCCCTCCCGTGCCAGCTCTGGCCCTGGGCCACCCGACCTTCACGTGAGGACAAATCCCGTAGTGACGCAGGTGCTGACAGAGATGTTCCCGGCCCGGAGACAAGCGAGAGGTTCACCACTCCCAGCCCGCGGTGCCCAGGGATGGTCCCTGGGTAAGGAAGGATGCTAGCCCATCCCGGGAGGAGCAGGGACCCCGGCAAGGTCCCCAAGGAAACCGGGCACAGACGGCGCGCTGGCACCAGCCTCTGGTTGCACGGGAGCACCGACAGGTCTCCGTGCCGTCACCGCGTGGGCACAGCCCGGCCGCCCCCGCAACAGTTTGCAGAGAGAGCCCAGGCGGGCACGGGCAGGGACTCGGGGTCCTGACACCGCTGGCCAGAAAACTGGATCCCGGGGACAGAAGAGTGGGGCTGGGACACCACGGGAACAGCCCCCTCACGGGGTATTAATAGCATCGGAGCAATCCCAGCTTAAAATAGGCTGCCGGGAGCAGCGAGGCGAGTCCCGAGCGGACGTGACCTATTGTGTCAGCGAGTACCGCTGGCATCAGCACAATCAGGGGGGTTCATTTAGGAAAGCACACGTGTGATCCACCGCCCACCCAGCTGGGAGACCCCCGAGACCCTCTCTGGCCCCTGGCCCCACCATGGCCCGGCAAGACCAACACCAACACGAGGTGCTGGAAGCACACTGCAAGCTGGTCAGGCCAGGCCCACGGTTCAGTGCTTGGCAGGATAGAGCACGGGAGAGCAGAAGCTGCTCGAGGGGCAGGAGCGGGCGTCTTCTCACTGGCACCCAGGGGTACCCTGAGCAGGACCCGGTGATGCTGCAGCGTGGCCACGGCACTCGACAGGGTCACCCACGGACACTCCACAGAGCCGGGCCGGGCGAGACTGTGCCCTTGGGGACCCTGGGTCCGGGCAGGGCGCGGGGACGCCGTGTCAGTCCCGGTGTGACCAGCACCGCGG
>JACBWW010000091.1:1024753-1044379 GCA_020086605.1 Lanius collurio | reverse complement strand
GGGAGATAGCCCTAATCGGGCGGGAGGCGGCGCGGCCGGGAGGAGGGGACGGGCCGGGCCGGGGGCGGGGACGCGGCGGGGATGGGGATGGGGACGGCGCGGCCCCCCCGCCCCGGGCTGCAGCGGCAGGGCGCGCCGACGGGCACCGGGCACCGGCACCTTCCACCGCTGGGGCATCCCCGGCCTCCGCCCAGCGCCGCAGCGCCCGGGCCCGGCAGCCGCCCCATACCGATGGGACCCTGGCCGAACCCACACTCTGCAGCCCGGCACGCAAACCCAGCCGGGCACCCTTCAGCAGGGCACCCGCACCCTCCTGCCTTGGTACCAGCAGCACAAACGAGCCCACACCCAAAATAAGCTGCACCCTGCAGCTGGGCACACAAATCGACCTTGTACCCTGCAGCCTGGCATCCGAACCCAGCCGGGCACTCAGCAGCCTGGCCCTGCCCAGCGGGTTCCACCCCACCAACCTCCCCTCCCACTGGGGTGGTACCCAGGCATGGCAATCAGAGCCGCCCAGTGCAGCCCCGGCCCCGCACGGCTTTGCTCAAAGCTTTTGTTGTGGGGTGTTCCCAGCCCAAGGCAAAGCTTCTCCCTGATCCTGAGCAAAAATTTTACTCCAGTTTGTTTCCAGCAGGGATGGGGACCAGGCCTCAGCCAGGTTCATCCCTGGCGGGGATCTCGGCTGTGCCAGGGGATGCTTTGCTTTGTGTGAGCCTTGTTCAAGACATCATCTCCGGCCCAAGGCCCGGCTGCCCCCCAGCAGCAGCTGCAGCACAGCAGGTGCCTCACAAGCCCTCGCCAGCCCTTGAAATAACCCTTAATGAGCAGGAGGGGAAATGACCAGTCCCTCCCGATGGTACACGTGTGCCTCAAAGGCACAAAGAGCCTGGTGCCCTCAGAGCTCGGCAGCCGCTGAGCTGGTTAAATATTCATGGCTGCCCCTTCCCCAGGACCCCTGAGAACAGCAGCAACTCCTCAGCCCCCAGATCAGTCAGATTGCCTGAGCAATCTCTTTAATGAGGATTAAAAATAATAGTCTAAAGAATCAATCCCAGAGTGTGGTCCTTTATTTATTTTTAAGATATAATCCTCTTTTATTTTGCTTTTGATTTTTAAACATTAAAAGCAGCCCTCAGTGGAGCTTATTCTTAAACCAGTGGACATGCACTGGAGCCCGGCTGGGGCTGCTCTGTGGCACCTGCCACCACCAGCCACCTGAGCCCTGTCCACAGTGTCCCTGCCAGGGGACAAAATGCCACAGGGCCCCAGCACTCAGAGCAGTGATGGGCCAAGGCTCTTCTGCTCCACTGTGCCCTTTGCCTCAGCCATGGGCTGTGATGCCCAAGGTGTCCCTTGGGAAAGGCACAGGCACCCACTCCCCTGTGGCTGTAGGTGCTGTCAAGGCACTGAGTGAAGGGGATCCAGCAGCTGCAGGACCCCACTGCCCTGTGATGCTCCCAAGCTCCTGCTCCATCCCCATGGAGCCCACCAGTGCCTGCTGCCACCAGGGATCACGGTCAAACTGTCTCCATCTGCTCCACTTGGACAAATCCTTGGGGCTGGGCACCCTTGCGCCCATACCCTCCCGCCCCAGGGACATGGCCCCTCCTTGGAGGGTGCATGCCAAGTGACCCCCAGGGTGGAAGGGCTGTGGGGACCCCCAGGCTGTCCTACGAGACAACTGATCCCTGGATGAGCCGCAGCAGCTGCTCTTTGCGGAGGACCCTGGGCATGGGCAGGGGGGAGCCCAGTGCTTCCCGCAGCCGGGTGAAGGTCCCAGGCCCCACCAGGTGCAGGCGCAGGGGCCCAATGCTGCCCTTGAAGCGGAAGGATTTGTAGACAGGGAAATCCTCCTGGAGACACTGGTCCAGCTGCAAAGAGAGGGCAGCTGCCTGTGCTGGTCCCACACTGCCATACCAGTGCCCTTCAGGCACCCCACACAGACCCAGAGCAGAGCCCACGTCCTGCTCACCTTGTAGCGCTGCCCCTCTGACAGGTCCCGCAGGCCCTGAAGCTCCATGAACACCTCGTAGTGGGGGGCGCAGGGCCCCGAAGAGTCACCTGGAGCAGCACCATGACTGTGTTAGAGCTGCCCGCAGCCCCCAGCCCTGCTGGGCACAGGAGGGCTGGCAGAGCCCCAGGCAGCACCAGCTACACTTTTTGGGGGACTTGGAGAGCTCAGGGGAACTCACCCAGCAGGCTGCTCTCCACACAGATGTAGTCGATCAGGCGAGCACCTGGCCACATCCTCAGGGCGCGGCACAGGCTCTGGCAGAATTGCTCCTCAGGGATGCTCTCACCTCGTACATTCAGCGTCTGGCTCTCCCTGTGGTGCAGGGACACAGGGTGGGTCACTGGCACCCTCCTGTTAAGACCCTGCCAGGTCCTCACCTGGGGAGGGGTTGGGTTGTCCTCACCTGCGCACAGGTTCCACCATGGGACACTGCTTGTGGAAGCCGGCCACCCTCAGCACCTCCCCGGTACGGCACCTGCATGGGCAGGGGGAGTGTGAGGGGAGATGGGTGCACGGGGCTGGGGCAGGCAGCCCCCCAGGACTACACAGCAGGGACAAGGTACCTGTACTCTCCTGGCTGGGCTGTCACAACCAGCTCATACTCGCGTCCCTCCCACAGCTCATCCAGCAGCACTGTCTGTGACTCCTTGTTGGCTGGGCAGGGCAGGAACTCACAGAAAGCCCAGTCAGGGCACAGCAGGAATCGGGTTGCTTGCTCCACTGGCCACAGGTTTACACCAAGCAGGGCTGGGCAGAGGCAGCATGTGCCAAGGTGAGCTCCCCAGACGCCCCATCCTTGCCCACACAAGCCTCACCCCTCTCCAAGGGGAAGCATTTTGCTGGTGCCAGGACAGAGCTGTTTTCAGGTTGCAGGAAGGGAAATGCAGCACAGAGATGCACCTGCACTTGCTGGGGCAGGGAGATCTGTGCTGCCATATGGCAGCAGCTCCCTGAGGTCACCCAGGGCAGGCCAGGAGGATACCCCAGGGTGGGGGACACTCACCTCCTGCTGCCTCGTAGAAGGGGCAGTAGAAGGGCAGCCCCTGGCAGTCGGCCTGGCGGAGGGAGTCGCAGTAGAGCCGCTCTGTGCCATGGGCTGCCCTCACCACCACTACCTCCAGCTGTGGCCACAGACGCATCACGATGCCCTCGAAGCCGCGGGCACACTCAGCACGGAGCTCAGCTGCTCGGTCAGCATCAGGGGTCAGCAGTGCTTGCAGCTGGTCCCGCACCCCCTCGGGCAGCCCGGGCTGGGGGCTCAGCCTGCCCAGTGCCAGCTCCTGGGCCAGCTGGGGCCATTCAGTGCGCAGGGCCACCAGCGCGTCGTGCAGCTCGGTGGCCAGCCCGGCCTCCAGCACGTGCAGGGCACGCTGCCGCAGGGCAAAGAGCAGCTGCACCCGCAGTGCAGCGGCCCGGGAGGGCAGGGCGCCCGCTGGGGCCGGGGTGCAGTACAGGGTGGGCAGCGGCCACCCCGCCGGGGCGCGGCGACAACCAGGGGTCCAGTGCAGCAGGGCCGTGCCCCGGCGGGCTAGTGCCCGCGGAAAGGCGGCGCCGAGGGCATCCAGATAGAGCAGGGACCCCTGCGTGGGAGGAGAGGGTCAGGAGGGCAGACCTTGCGGGAATCCGAGCCCACCCCGCTCTCCGCTCCCCGTACCTGCAGCCGGAGGTTGGTGTCCAAGCAAAAGGGGAGCAGAGCCCAGAGGCGCAGCGGGGGAACCGGATCCGGCGGCGCTCCGTCCCGACAAGGCTGCCCTAGAGGATGCCGCTCCTGGAACTCCTCCGAGCCTGCCGGGAGAGGCTCAAGGTGAGAGGGGAAGCCATGGGACCGCCCCCTGCCCGCCCCCCCGCGCCGCAGCCCCGCGCTCACCGCCGGCCGTCCCGGTGCCGGTGCCCAGCAGCCGCCGCAGCCGCCGCTCCTGGGTCAGCCGCACGTCGCTGCCCAGAGCCTCCAGCCGCCGCCGGTACCGGCCCCCGGCGCGGCGCAGCGCGGAACGGACCAGGCGGTGCCGCAGCGCGGGGACGGCCACGGCCACGGCCACAGCCACGGCCACGGCCACGGCCACCACCGCCGCGACCGCCACCTCCGGCAGCATCGCGGAATGCGGACGCCGCCCCACAACAGGGACCCGGCGCCGGACACCCCTCGCCCACCCGGCTATTCCGCCTCCGGCAGAAATGACGGAGAATTATCGCGCCCGGCGCCGCCCCCCTCCCCGTTTTACTTTTATTTTCATTTTCGCCTTTACACAGCACCCCCAGAGCCCCCCGCTCGGCGGGGAATTGAACCGCAATTAAACCCCGAGTACCAGCGCCCCCTACTCCGCCATCAAGAGCAAGCTCCTTCTTAGGAAAAACAGGGCAATTGATCCGGTTTACTTTGCTTTTTGCCCGGAGAAAATGGCCCCAGCCCCAGCCCCCGCTCCCCAGGGCAGCCCTCAGATCCGCCCAGCTTGTGCCAACGGAGGCCCGGCGACCCTGCCCTCGAGGACAGGAACGCGAACACCGGGCCCAGCCCCAGAATTCATCTGATGAACCCAAGAGGAGCAGCTCCCCGGAGGGCCCCGCGTCTGTCCCAAGACACACGTGCCACGCAGAGCTTTTGTGTTACAAAAATATTCCGTGCTTTATTTACTCTGTGATAGAAAAATAACATGGCCAGGACCCCAGAGTTTCCTGCCTAGGCGAGTAGAGAGGCAGGGGGCAGAGGGCTCCACTTCCCCAAACCCCCTGCCCACCCGACTGCCCTCGCTGGGTGCCCTCGCACCCTGCCACCCTCATGCTGCACCGGCTCCAGAGGGGACACCGAGGCCGGGAGCTGGAGGGGCTCCTGCACCCTTGGGGGCAGAGGAGAAGATGAGGTCCAGGGACCCTGCCACTGTGGAGCAGAGCACCAGCACGGGCTGGGGGAGCCCTGGCCGAACCCCCCTCTGCCCTCACGCACCCCTGGGAACAGAGCCACGGGGGAGAACAAGAAGGCGACACGTACATTCTTAGTGACGACTGCGAAAGCGAACCTGAGGCCGGGCTGGCGGCCCCCGCCCCAGCAGCCCCACGGGGGAACATGGGGCTGCAGGGCCAGTGCTGGCAGAAGCGGAAAGCCGAAGCTGGGCCTCTTAAAAGGAACATACAGGAAAACCATGCGACAAATCCGCTGCCGTTTATACAAGGGCATAAACACCAAAGAGCTGGACGCCAGCCTGTGTTTCGGGGCAGCACAGAGCAAATCCTGGGGGCAGGGCCCACCTGCTGTCCCCTGGCACAGAGACACGAACACAGCACAGTCCCCACAGCGCCGGGGCCAGGGGCAAGGGACCAGGCGCCTGCCTGTCACGACTGGGCATGGGGAATCCACTGACTGTCCACGGGGCGCCGCAGCAGCTCCTCCACATGCCTTGCCACATCAATCGTGTCATCCAGGTCAAAATCACCCTCGGGGTCCAGCACAGGGTCGGGGCTGTGGGAGGCAGGCGGTGAGGGGGGAACCAGCTGCAGCAGGACAGGGAAGGGGGTGTGATACCTACTTCTGGGTGTACATGTTGTAATGAGGCTGGGAGCAGACGGCAGGCGAGGGTGCCTGGTCCATGTAGGTGGCCCCTCCAGGGGCAGAATCACCTGATGCATTGACAAACCTGTGGGGATGGGTCTCATGAGCACTCTCACAGGACAGGATGGGTGCCCCAGGGATGAAGTCGCCAAGGTGTCTCCCAAGGCTCAGCACCAGTGTGTCCATTGGTGGCACTGGACCTGAGCTCCTCAGTGCCCTGGGCTGCTGCCCAACCAAGCCAATTCAACACTGGGACCCCATGAGAACCACTGCCCAGCATCTGCCTTTGGGTTCACACTTACTCTGGAACCACTTGCTTGATCTGTGGCTTCACGTATCCATCCACAGCTTTAGCTAGAGAGAAGGAGGCAGCACTGAGGCCCTGAGCTCCAGCATATGCCACGACCCCGGGCAGCGCTGGGGGCTCACACATGGCCAGATGCAGAAGCCCGGGGTGGGGGCATGCTGAGAACATCAGCTCCATCCCAGCTGGATGCACAAAGGAGGGGACGCAGGTGGGGTGAAGGGACAGCGCTACCTGGCGTGGACTCACAGAGAACCGGCGTGTAGTACTTGGAGAACACCTCATCCTTGGGCCGGTCGGGGAACACGTAGATGAGGTAACTGAGGTCCCCGAGGCGGTCAGCCAAGGAACGGATGGAGAAGTCCCTGGTGGTAAAAGGCATCAGGTTCCAGAACATCCTCTCAGCTGCAAGACAAGAGAAGGACCACGGTGACTCCCAGAGTTTGCAGCAGCTCCTGGCCCTGCTCTGGACATGGGCTGCGAGGTCACATTAAGCAGCAAACAGTACGTCCCACCCTGCATCCCTCCCCCAGCAACAGCTGAGGATAAAGCACAGATCGCCAGAAAATGGGATAAGGTAGGAGACACAATGAAGCCATGACAGGTCTGCCCTCATCCTGACATGTGAGGGGCCGGTTCCCCAGCCATGGGGCTCCGTGGGGCACCATGGTGCTTCTCAGCCACACGACCCTCCGAAGGATGCTCTCGCAAACAAGCAGACTCCTGCATGGGGTCAGGCCACCCCTGAAAACCCCTGCACTAGGGAGCACTACCGAGTCACTGGTTTGCACATCAGTCCACATCAATCCCCAGGGCTGGGTTGGAGGGTTCAGCCTGGTCCCTCCTCCCTGCTGCTGCAAGTGTTCGGGCCTGGCACAGCCACAGTGAGCGAGGGCAGCGCCGCTCCTCATGGGACAGCCAAGGCATTCTGGGGGCTCTTGTGCTCCCCTCTTTCCTGAGGATGGCTCCAGCGTGCCTGCCATGGCAGTGCCTAAACCCCATGGGCACGAGATGGCCAAGCCCCAGGGTGGGGACAGGGATACTCAGCCCAGGGATGCCAGCGCCTGGCGCACACTCACAGGAGTCGAACTTCCAGGCAATGGTGATGCCACCGATCTCCGAGTCGCTGAAGCGCAGAAGGAAGGTCCCGTCGGGCTTGTTGATGAGCAGGTCGTGTGCCTGCTGCTTGTTGACGAAGCCCAGGATGGCCCTAGGCAGAGTAGGGCGTCAGGGCTTGGGGCTCGGGCCAGGCAGCACAGGGCAGGGCGGCTCTTACCCGTCATTCCAGTGTGGCTTCAAATGCTTCTTCAGCACCTCCATGACCCCATCAAACCACTGCCAGAAGGTGTAATTCCTCCCAGGCAAGTTTTCCTGTTGAAATCCCCAGAAAATGAGCACTCCTATTGCCAGCTTCTGAGCCTCTGTTACAAAGCACAGATATTGGGCACAGCAGCGGAGACTCAGGGACTCCCAGGTGGGTATGCCTCATCCAGCCCCCCAGCATGAGCACTGGCAGGGCTCTGGAGAGAGAGCCCAGGCCACTTACTCGGTTGAACTGGGACCAGGACACTGTGGTACTGCTGTAGTCCTCCAGGTGGGAGCTGGTGCTGTTGAAGAGCTTTTGTGCCAGGAACACCAGGTTCTCCTTGGTCAGCCCACGGCTGCTCTGCACCTCTGCCTTGAACTTCATGTTGAGTGCCTCGCAGAGCTGTGGCCACTGCACCTTGTCGGGCACAGCGAAGGGCACACGGCCCTAGGGGCAGAGAGCATGGTTAGCACCAGCTCTCCCTGATGCCTCCAGGCACATCTCACTGGGAGGCTGAGCCCTACTCCCACACCCTCTCAGGGCAAATGGGGCCTGTCCTGCCCCACATGCCACTGACACTCACAGGCTCAGCAAAGGCATTGTCCCAAAGCACAGTGGCTGTGGCGTTGTTGTCCTGGCTCCCATGCACAATCACCACCACAGGCAGGGACAGTGTCTGCCGAGAGGAAGGAGACCGGAATGGGCTGTGGGGCACCAAGGGAGCATCACCCATGGGCACCCATGTGGCCCCAGCCCAGCCCCATTCCTGTGGGCAGAGTGCCCATGGCTTTCCTAGGGCCTGCAGAAGGGACACAGTGGTTTTACCTTCACCTGGAAGACGAGCTCATTCCCACCAACACTGAACTGCGACTCAAAGAGGATGGTGAATTTCTCCTCTGTCACTGACTCAGCCCCACGGCGATCTGAGCGCTTGATCCGCTTCAGGGACTGCAGGGACACAAGGGGTGAGTGAAGCAGGTGAGCATGGGGGAATAGATGGGGACACCGGGGTGAACACAGAGGGACACAAAGGGACAGGAGTGGGAACCAGGGGCACTCACCATGTTGCGGAAGTGGGCACTGAGAGTCCCGGTGGCCTGGTGATACTCCATCACACAGCAGTTGTTGAGGATCTCCCCGCTGCTCTCACTGCCGTGAGAATGCACTGACTCAGGGGACCACCAGGACTGGGAGCCATGTGAAGTGTAGCCCCCCTCACCCCCCACACCCTGCTCCCCACTGCCTCGGCAGCCCCTGCCACACACCCCCAACCCCCAGCATTACTTGCGGGTGCTCTCATTCTTCAGCAGGGCCTTGGCTTGCTGCTCGCTGATGATGGTGGCCTTCACTTGGGGGGGATTCATGTGCACATTCAGCTTCCCCCCCACCAGGAGCCGCACGGTGGCTGCAAACTTGGTCTGCGTCTTCAGCACCTGGGGGGGCTG
Source organism: Lanius collurio (assembly GCA_020086605.1). Taxonomy (NCBI): domain Eukaryota; kingdom Metazoa; phylum Chordata; class Aves; order Passeriformes; family Laniidae; genus Lanius; species Lanius collurio. Next base: position 1,035,763 of record JACBWW010000091.1, on the reverse strand, counting down.
CTTCTCGATGATGAAGGTGCTGGGGGGACAGGGGGATCAGAGGGGATGGGAGGGGCAGGGCCCACCCAGCCCCCCACCCAGCTGGGCCCAACTTGTACCTGGTGACCAGGGCAGAGATGATGTCGGTGATGGTGCCGTTCAGCTCTGACAGCATCTCCTCCACTGGGCCTGGGATCGGCAGCTGCTGGCACAGGTGCTCAGCACGGCGGATCTGCTGCCGGTTCTGCCAGATGATCTCTGCCAGCTTCTCACACCTGGGGGAAACAGGGCTCAGCACGTACTGGGGCTCACCATCCCGTCCCATCCCACCCCAATGGGCACTCACCAGGTCTGCAGCACATCCAAGGTGCCCTCGGGTGGGCCCCCGTTCCCTGCCAGCTGCTGCCGACGCTTCCACTGGATCAGCTCATCATCCAGGATGGTTGTTTGCTGCTTGCGCAGCAGCTGCAGCGTCTTCTGGTGCTTCTCAGCCAGGTCCTGCAAGGTGGGGCAACATCAGGTGTGCAAGGACAGTGTCACAGGGCATCATGGGGACAGCATCATGGGCAGCAGAGGACAACATCATGGGGAACCAGGTGGCACCACTCACCACGCGGTACTGCTGTAGTGTCTGGGCCTCACGGTGCAGCCAGGCCTCCAGTGATGCCTTCTTCTGCTGCAGCGTCGTCTCCCGTGACATGCGCTCCTGGGGGCCCAGCTGGGAGAGCTGGGAGAACTGGGCTGGGGGACATGGCATGGTGTTAGGGCTGGTCCTGCCAGCACCCCAGGCCCACGCCCCTTGGCCCCCCACCCACCTTGGAGGCGCATGTTCTCCTGGTACTGGATGATGAAGTATTCCTGTGTCTGCTGCAACTTTTTGAGCTCATTCTCTGAGTCCTGTGTGATGAGCCGCAGCTCCTCGAAGGTCTGGTTGATCTGCAGGTGCTTCTGGGACATGGCGTCTACCAGGGAGCCGGTCGGGGAAGGGCTCTGCACAGGGCAGAGGGCATGCTCAGCACAGTGAGGGGACCCTCCCCATTCCCTGCCTCAGGGCTGCTCCCATCATCACAGAGGAGAGCCCCTGAGTGTCCCCCCAACCCTGTGGAGCCTTCTCCCTCACCCCTCCCAGCCCCCACTCACATTGTTTGCCTCCCGCACCAGCCGCTGCTCATGGTAGAGGATGTGCCGGATGCAGCGCACCAGCTCCATGGGGCATCGGTCATACGTGTTCTGTGGGGAGAGCACTGCCTGAGCCAGGCACAGGGCAGGGACCCCCCTGGCCTCACACCCCTGCCCACAGCCCCTCACTCACCTGCAGCTGTGTGGCGTAGTGCCCCAGCTTGATCTTCAGCAGGAAGCCGTCCTCACCCACTTGGTGGTCTGCTTTCTTCTGCAGTTCCTGGATCAGCCCCTCCAGAAGCTGTGTCGCCTTCACATTCTCCTGGGGGTTGTCAAGGTCGATGGAGTCCCTGTGTGCAGAGCCAGAGCAGTGTCAGGGCAGCCTGGCAGGGGAGAGCACCCACCAGGTACCCCTGGGGCAGCGCCTGCCAAGCCCAGCACCCCCCAGGAACAAGACACCCTGACCTACCATGCCTGGCTCTCGATCCACTGCGACAGGTAGTGCCGCACCTCGATAGGGAAGTGCTGCCCATAGAGTGCCTGCATCTGCCGCAGGGCTTCACCCTGGAGCTGCTGGGCCTGGATCCACACCGCCATGGCTCAGCACCTGCGGGAGATGCGTGGTCAGGGTGCCTGCGGGAGACAGGCAGGCACTGTGCTGCAAGGGGTCTGGCCCCATCTGTCCCTGCACCCTTTGCAAGAGTGTCCGGAGTGTCTGGTGCTGCCAGCGCTGTCTGAAAGAAAAGCCATGCAGAGCAGAGGACCCTGGCTCTGAGTCACTCTTTTCTAGGAACAGTCCTGGGGGTGCCCAGGGCCAGGGATGTGCCTCTGCGTGGCCTCTCCACATGGTTCTCATTTCCCCTCACTGCACCACGGGATCGCAGCCATTGCTGGCCACGCAAATGAGGAAACAGGCCAGGGGGAGGAAGGGCTGGCCAGAAATCCAGGGTGACGCAGAGCAGAGGCCCCCCCCTGCGCTCACCCTGCTCCTGCCCACACCCTGGCAGCGCCAACAGGCAGAAGCAGCCCCAGCCCCAAGAGCCCACGTGGCACCGCAGTCCCTGACGAGCCCCCAGTCCCAGGGCCACTGTGTGCCCCATGTCCTGGTGGAGCTGCACGCACTTTCCCAAGCAGTTTTGGGGCAGCTCTGGCTCCAAGTAGGGGTTCCACCTACCACACAGCCTTGGCTCCCCCTGGGGCAGGCAGGGATGAGATTGTGGGGACGAGACAGCACCTCTACTAAAATCCAGTGTGTCCCCATGACAGTCACCTGTGGCTTGAGGGGGCTGGAGGAGCAACCTGCAGTTGAGTGTGTGGGGGTGATATGATGGTGAGTGACACGGGAGGGCCTGGGGGGCTCAAGGTCCCCCTGAACGAGGAGGCAGAAGTAAAGAGCTTTTAGATACACTCACACCCAAACCACCTGGGACATGGCACCACACAAAGAGGCCAGGCAGGGATGTGAGGCCTTAGATGTGTCCCAAGGCTGGGGGACCAGGCCAGGACCTGATCACTGCACCGGCTGGTGACATGCAGAGGGACTGAGCCAATGGGGGATGTGCTTCCCCCTCTCCCCAAAGTATTTTTTTCAGCCTCAGAAATACACAGTGGCCCACAGGGCTCCAAAAGAGCTGGTGCGGTCAGGGGCACATGCTGGGGGACAGTGGCACTGGGTCCGTGTGGAGCAGCCACAGCCAGAGCCCCAGAAACAGGCACACCCACCCTTGAACAGGAAGAGGAACAATAACCCAGAGCTGGCTAAAAATGAATTTTTCCCCTATAAAAAGGGAGGAACATTTCCACATTCACAGAAATCACCAAGTTGGAAATGCTGCTGGCAAGGAGGAGCCTGGGGAGGCAGAAGAACACCGGCAAGGAGGAAAGGGAAGGTGGGATGGCAAACAGTGGGACATACTGCTGTTGGGAATTGTGGATGTTTGATAAGGGGCAGAGCCAAGACCAGCCATGCCAGTGCCACTGCACTGCCACAAAGCAACCGAAGTCCCCAGTGCTGCGGGGACATCTGCATGGACACAGAGCAAACAGACACTGCCCTGCCTGTTGATAAAATGGTGATCTCTTCCCATCTCATGGTGACAAAACACTTCCTACTCCACTCCAGCATGTTGTTAAGCAACGAGACTCTGGCTGCTCTGTGGTGAGCTGGCAGGCATCGCATTTGGCTGGTGTCAGCCTGGGAGCAGGAGCACCAGCATCACATCTGCCTCTACAAGGGGCTGTGCAGTGGCTGACGGTGGCAGAGCTCACCTGTGTGTGTCCCAAAACACCATTTGCACCAGGCTTGGGCACAACCCCCACAGACACTGTCAATGCAGCAGGACACGCAATTTCTCCAGGCACCTCATTTTTGTCTCTGTCTCCCCTGTGGACAAACCAAACCTCCCCATGGGCTGCAGGGTACCCCGACCACCCCAGCACAAGTGATCACCTGCCGTGGGCAGACTTTTGGCCCTGAGACGCAGCATGGCCAGGGCAGCAGCTCCGTTTCAGCACAAGCTGCAGCTCCATGGTCCCACTGTGCAGCCGCAGCTGCCACTGCCAGCCTTTCCAGCCTGCCTCCTGCACCTGGCTGCTGCTGGCAGCCACTGCCCCGGCTTGGGCCATGCCTAGCACCACTTTCCAGCACCACACTCCTTGGTAGCATCACCAGCTGCCCAGGGATGGGAGTCCTGGATTCACCCCTGTGTCCAGGGACATTCACCCACCCCGGTGCCACCTGCAGGCCACCAGCCCCAGCAGGGCCACTGCAGCCTCAAGCACTGCCACAGGTCAGCCATGCACGGCAGCCGCCGGCCCTGTGCGCACTCCAACAACTGCAAGAGGCAGATAATTGTAGTGGTTTAGGCTACTTTGCATTTACTCGCTGGCAGCGAGCTGGAACCCACCCGTCACTGCAGCTCGGTTAACCAGCAGCACTCAACAAGCCACAACAACGCGCTAGCCGGAGACTTATTGCCTGCAAAGTGGCACAGGCGGCAGCTCCCCGGGGTAGGACCACTGCTGAGGAGACAGACCCCAGAGCTATGGGGAGGGACCCCAGCACCACAGGGACCGAGCGGAGGGAGGGAGATGCCAGCAGTCATTGCTTCTGCCTCTTACAGCCTCACTGCCCACTGCTGATGGGGAAGCACTGCCAAGCCCGATGCAAACCAGGAGGAATCCACTCGAAAGGGGCACTCAGAAGGCCAGAGGCAGCAGCACAGGAGAGGGTGGGCACAAGGGTGGGGAGAGGCGGCAGCTCCGCTGGGGCTGAGGGCAACCAGGGGACTGATGCGACCACACTGGGGAAGGGTCGCAGCCACAGTGGCAGTAGGCACCAGCAACAAGTCCCAAGTTGCAGGAGAGCCAGAGCACATCGGTGGGCAGACAAAAGGAGGGAAATGCCTCACAGGGTGAGGCTTTCTCACGTGCTATTGGCAAAATCCAAACACAGGCAGCAGCTACCCCGGAGCCGGAGCACGCTCTGCACGGGATGCTCACTGCAATCGGCAGAAGGACGCTCCCATTCACACAGCCAGCCCGAGGACCTCCTCATGAGAAGGACACCCCTGTCCTGGTGCTGGCACAGCTCCCGACAGCAGCCTCTTGCGCAGGCCCATGCTCTGAAGGGCCAGGCAGGGGCCAAGGGGTCAGGCAAAAGCCTGGGGGGACAACAGCAAAGGGCTCTGTCTGTAACCCCCCCGCCCCACTTCCGCGCCGGACCCACGCAGTCCCTCCGCCGCGGCGGCCCCCGCACTGCCCTTCGCCCGGTGCTCTCGCAGCCCGGGGCTCTCCGGAGCGGTGTCTTCCCGGGGCAGGGGCGCGGCGCTGGGCTCCGGCGGCGGCGGCCCTGCGCCCGCTGCGCCTCCCGCCGCAGTAAACACGGACACGTGGTTTCTCGGCACCTCCGGGAACCCGCGATCGCTTCCAGGTCAGAGCCGGCCTCGCTTGTGGCCGCAGGGCCGGACCCTGCGCCCTACGGTGGTGCTGCCCAGGGGCTCCGGTGCTGCCCCAGCCAGCGCTGCCCCTGCCCCCGGCAGGCCCAGGGGGAAGGTGTCCTGCAGCCCTCCAAGGTGGGCGGCCCCAAGCAAGATCCCTGCAGGGTAAGATCCCTGCAGGGCAGGATCCGGCCCCCAGACGGGCCCCAGGCACGGTGGCAATGACAGGCGGGAGCGGCCGCTGGGCACAGCGAAGGGCGGCTCCGGTTACCCCGGTACAGACACCCACCCCTCCGCCCACAGCGGCCCCGCGTCCGCACCAGCTCACCCCAGGGCTCCCCCGGAGCCTGGCGTGGGGTGCCCCGTCCTGCGGCCGCACTCACCGGGCTCAGGCCCCGCTCTGGCGTCCGGCCCCAGCACAGCCCAGCTGCGGCTCTAGGCGGGCACAGCCGGGCTCCAGAGCGGCCGTTTCGCTGGCTGCGCACTACAGGAAGGAGCGGAGAGCAGCTATTTCCTTCCAAAATGTCAGCTGCCTGCGCGGGACAGCCTGCCCCCGACTGCTGGCAGCCACCTCTGCCACGGCTGCCTGCGGGGAGCGCCGGGCAGCGGGGCCGGGACGCTCTCCCCCTCGGCCCCTCACACCTCCCCGGTGCCAGAGCAGGCACGGCCTCTGTCCTCAGCAGGTCAGCGGCACTGAGCCCCCGTGGCTGGCTGAGAGCCAGGGATGGGACCCCAGTGGCCCATGCAGGAGTTTGGGATGGAGGGAGATGGGACCACTCACCTGCACCCCCCCAACTTCACTCACACCCCCAGCACACGGCCCTGGCGCAGAGCCCGCACCGGGAACACGCGGATGCTGGGGAGCAGCCCCCAGCCCTGCTCAGAGCTGCGGCCAGGGCTGGCAGCACCGGCACACAGTGGAGCTGGCACAGAGCGCCCGGGGCTGCTCGCGTGTTTTACACTGGCCTGTGGTTTCCAGCTCTGTCAGGGAGGCGGCAGTGCCCACCAGCACAGGAGCACACTCCTTCTAGAAGCTCCGTGCTTTGATGGGGTTTGTCTCCCACAGAAAGTGGCAGCAACTGATGGCTTCGCCCTGGTGGCATCGGGGAGGAGGCAGCCAAAACACTCAGCCCACGCTGGAAACATCTGGGGCCACGCATCATGACACTCACGAAAGAGGCATGGCTGGCTCTGGTAATCCAACGTGCCCCCAAAGGGCAGAGGCGACAGGCCCCACAGGCAGTAGGCAGAGCTGGAACCAATAGCACCAGGACTGTCTGGGTGTCCCAGCAACTCTGGGAGCCAAAATCAGAGAATTCACACTGTTACAGGAATAAGGGAACTGCACGGATGACCTGATGCTGCCCAGAGGGGATACCAGCACCACACGGGCAGAGATGCCCCAGCCAGGGAGTGGTGCCAGGGGCATCAGTGCTGGGGGCTGCCAACAGCTCATTTCATGCCATGGGAGGCTCTGTGCCTGCCAGCACTTGCCACCCTTGGGAAAGGTTTTCCTCCTCACTTCAGATTTCTTCTTCCAATCAGAGAGGCCCATAAACCTGCGTCAAACCAAAACCACCAAAATACCCAGCAAAAATCCCAGCAAAATCCCTTGAATCCAATGGCTGGAACCTCGAGAAAACCAGGAGCCACCCTGGGGCAGCCACAGCCAGATACAGGTGCTGCCCTGGCACCAGTGGAATTCCTCCAGACACTGAGCATGTAGCAGGACCAGCATTGTGCAGGACACATGGTGCAGCCACCTTGGCAGAGCCCAGCGCCCAACCAGCCCCATGGGCACAAGTCCAGTGTGGCTCAGCACGACATCCACTGTGGGGAGCCCAGTCCCTGCCAGCACTGGTGCTGCCCCCACCATAAACCCCCAGACAGGATTAGAGAGGCTGAGCAGAGCTTTAATTACTCCTGGCTCCCTGGGGCCAAGCAGCTGAATTAACTGGCTTTAGGACTGGCACAGCAGGGAGTTGCCAGCTCCCACGTCTCAGGGTCCTGGGGCTTCCCCTGGCTTGGTGGGGGAATCCCAGGGCAGGCACAGAGCCACTGACCACTCGCAGCATCCCAGCTTGGGCAGGCTCTGGCCCTTGCCTGGGCAGGGATGTGCAGCTGCCCCATGCCAGGGCACTCAAGGAAGGGATTTTCCCTCTGTGTTAATAATGACCAACTCCAAGTCCCTGGAATGCCACGCTGAGGGCACAGCCCTGGGGTCCCACAGATTCTGTGCAAGCCCCCTGCACTGAGGCCAAATCTAGCACAGCCCCTGGCTCGGTGCTAATCCCTGCTCAGATCTGTGCCAGCCCAGGAGGGACAGGCTGGGCGAAGGACCTGAGGATTAAGCTCATTTCAGCATCGAATTAGTCCCGATTGGGGTCTGGAGACACAATTTCATTTTCTCTGCCATGCTCCAGTGAGCGCACACAATGGCACTAATCCAGCCACAGCCAGACTGGATTTTCTGGGCAGGACCCAGGTGGGCTGGGGAAGATGTGGGCAACAACTGCACTGCTCTGGCCACATCCATCCCCTCAGATCGACACCATGATCCAGGTCTCCTTGGGCCTAGGGAGATGGTGCAGGAGCCCACTCACCCCTGGCATGGCTGTCCTGCAGGGCCAGCCCAGCTGACACAGCACAGGCTTTTGGATGTCTGGTGAGCAGGGAGAGCCAGAGGGACACCAGAGCAGCTCCCACATCCCCCCACCACACTCACAGAGTTCATTCCCAGCAGCTCCACACAGAGATGCTCTCACACCAAGTCAGGAGCAGGATGGAAAGGGGTAAAGCCCTGCCTTTGGAAGAGGGGATACAAAGACATCCAGGGATGCTGGCAGGAGAAGGGACTAGTCAGAGAATAAAACAACCAAAAAAACAATGGTTTGTGCAACAAAATTCTTAGTCAAACCCAGAGAAGGGTGAAGCACAGCGTGCATACACACACACACAAACATGTCCAGGTAGATTTTGGCTTTCCTGGCCCTAGGATGGACTTCACAGCCCCTGAAGCAGCAGCAGAACCCCTGCTCCTGAGCTGCACTGTAAGCCTCACCGCAGCATCTCCACAAGCAGGGCCAGAGAAGCAGCACCCCTGGGCCCACAGCCCAACAGCACCAGGGTCGGGTGTTCACACCAGAGAGGACAAAGATCATTTTACAGCAGTTCCAGCTGGTGGGAGGACTCAGAACTGCCAGCAAGAGTGGCCTCTTCCTCTGCTAAAGGCTTTGCAGGGCCATTGAGTGATAGGGATGAGAGGCCAGACAGAATGAGCACCCAGCACGTGGTGAGCAGGGCTGGGTTGACACTGCTCTGGCTCTTTGAGGCAGTGGTTCTCCAGCACCAGCCTTTTCCCCAGTTCCATGCCAGCAGAGCTGTGCTATAAACCAGCTCATAACACAAAGTTACATTGAAAATGGAGATTGCAAAACTCACCAGTGACTGTTTGAACTGGGAATGGGTTGTGACCGTGCTGTAGTCCGGCTACACCACTGTGGCTGTCCCAGCCCAGTGGCACATCGTTCCTAGTCCAGTGGGAAGCAGGACCTGGCACTCAGGGAAGCACTGGGAATGAAGTGCCTGTGAATAGCCCGTGTTCCTGGCCCCTCTGGTGCAGCCAGATGGGTGGATTCTGCTTTATCAGCAAGTCAGCTCAGCCCTATCAGCCAGGAAGCCGTGTTCACAGTGAGCCTCCCCCTCGACGTTTCCCAACGCGGCGGGAGCAGCGGCGTGCAGCAGCCTACCTTTTATCAGCCAGCAGATGTTGCTAGAACTGTTGCTGCATGTGAAATTCAGGCATGCCCAGCACCACTTGGATCCCTGCACCAGCCACGCGGTGCCAGGGTAAACACCCCCGCCCCCTTCCTCCTGGGATCAAAACACTTGGGGGTTGCAAAATAGACACCCCATGAAAGGAAAGGCATGCCACAGAAACATTACAGCTGTCGAGGCTACTTCTCCCGGAGCATGCCGGAGCCCCGGAGCCAGCACAGCCTCCCAGGCTGGAGCTGCCTGCATGGCTGCAGAGCCGAGTCCTGACCTGCCCTGGCAAGGTGGGGACCCTCACCCTAACCCTAGCCATGGCCTGGCTTCCCTGCAGAGGCTGCTCCAAGGGCAGCAGTCCCAATGTGTGGGACACTGAGAGTCACCGCAGCCAGGCAGGCAGAGGGACGCGCCCTCCAGTGCCGATACCCGGGGGATGCTGATGGCAGGGAGGTCCCACTTGCCCCGCCTGCCATCCCACTATGCTTGGGCTCTCGCCAGCTCCCCAGGCCTGCCGTGAAGCCCATCGAGTGCAGCCCAGCTCACAGTCATTCCTTGCAAACTAGAAAGTCATTTCCCAGTTGATGAGGCCGCTTCACTGTACTCGGCCCAATGCAGTCACCACTCGCCGCCCACAGCATAGAGGATTGCAGGGAGCAGGGATTTTTTGCAAGCAGGGTATCTGAGTTTTGCTATCACTCGAGAGAGAGCTGGGAAACCCCATGGCAAACCCTTCACAGTCACTTTGGAGTCAGCACTTCCCCTGCAGTGAGAGGGGAAGGTCCCTCCAGAGGCTCTGTTAGGCCTGTGCTAAGCATCCCCAACTGCACCTCCCTGTGTGGTGACAGTATCCCTAACCCTGCCCCAAAACACTTGTCTTGGCACAACGCAGGTGCAGCAGACCTGGTGAGGTGGCTCTAGTGGCAACTGTAGGGGCCCAACACGCCCAAAGCAGGGCTCTGTCAAAGTGCCACAAAACATAGAGTGGGTGACAGGCACCTGTCACACCCTGCTCCCAGCCCAGCTCTCCCGTGTCCCCGTGCACAGGCTGTTGGCACCTCTCAGCCCACACCAGAGCTCCTCCTCCTCATGCTGCACCCACAGCACGGCACAGCCCTCAACAGCCCCATGAATGAGCAGCTCTCCAGGAACAGTTATAAAACCCAGGCAGACGGTCTCCATCCTCACATCCAGCACCTCAGAACCACATCAGGTCAGGCTGCGATCCTGATGGCTTCAGGAGCACAAGGGACTGGGCCAGGAGTCAGGACCCGGAGGGGAGAGCTCCCACCGTGGAGGGCTGGTTCCCGGTGCCCACGGCAGTGGTCAGGCTCTGCAGAGCACCTCATGGTGCCCGCACTAAGTGCCCCCACGCATGCCACTGCTGGGGTTCACACTGCTCCAGCACAGGAACGAGCACTGCAGGGACGTGGGCTGGCGGCAGGCAGCCAGCACAGTGAGACAGCCCGCAACCAGGAATGTCCTGCTCTAACCAAACAACCCGCACCAAAGCGACATCGTGTGCCATGCCCCTGCTATGGGCAAACCACGCGGAGCTGCCCTGAGCCTAGCCCTGCCTCCCCTCTGCAACGCGCCCCAAACACTGCGACCAAACTGCTGCTGGTCATCGCCTGTCCCCGCCCCTGTGCCACGGGGTGCCCAACACGGCGCACGGAGACTTGAACGAGCCGACAGCCCCGGCCCGGCACCACAGAGGTGCCATCGGCGGTGTCACCGCGTCAGCAGCTCAGGGCGAGCAGCGCCGGTGCGAGCTGAGCACGGGAGCCCCAGAGCCGCTCGGCAGGAGCTGCCCGGGCCCGGCCTGGCAGGAGCCCGGGGCCGGTCGGGCACGGAGCCCTGACAGCTCCGTATCCCGATGGACAGGTGGCCGCGGCTCCTGCGGGCTCCCAGTCACCGGCCGCGCCCGAGCTGGGTGAAAGGCCACTGGGCGCTGCGGTCCCCGCGGTGCCGCCGCTCCCGCCGGGGACCGATCCCACCCGCCCCGCGGCGCGGAGCCGCGTGTCCCACCGGCAGCGACGGGGCTCCCACTCCCGCCACCCCGGTCCTGTGTGCTGCCTGCGGCAGGACCCCCCCCCGTCACTGCACGGGACGCCTCGCCCTGTCCCGCTGTCCCGGATCCTCCCCTCGGCCCCGGGAGCGGGACTCGGAGTCGCCCTCCGCGGCCGCCGCTCCGGCAGGGCCCGCG